>JACXGM010034820.1:0-11862 GCA_016801145.1 Umbra pygmaea | reverse complement strand
AGAGAGAGAGAGAGAGAGAGAGAGAGAGAGAGAGAGAGAGAGAGAGAGAGAGAGAGAGAGAGAGAGAGAGAGAGAGAGAGAGAGAGAGAGAGAGAGAGCAAGGAGGTTTATTGCAATCTCATCTTTATTACCGTTCACCCCTTCTCACATCATACACACATACTCACACATGATCGCATTAACATACACACAGTCTTGCTCACACAGTCTTACACAAACGCACACACACATAGACAGTAAGAGAAACAAATTGCTGGTGGGATGGGAAAGGTGATTACATGTTGGACACAAACACTTACTGTAAAATGTACTGACTAGTAGATGCCATTTACAACTGTATATCTTTTTACAGTACAGTTACTCTAACTGTTATTGAATTTATAGAACCAAGTCAGATACTGTAATGTAATTCACAGTACCATGTCCTTTACTGTAATCTATTTTACTTAACAAATTCTTTTTTTGCATATATCCCAGCATGCCTTTTAAGAAAATGGGAGAGATACCCAACCATGAGTGTGTTTGTTATTAACAGAGACATGGTTGCTGCACTTAATAACTACCATAGTGTTGCAATGTCTGCAGATTTACAGCTGAACTAGGCTACATTGAAAACAATGTCACAGAGGAAAAAATATTAGTCACGGGGTGGCAGGTTTTTTGGCTGATTCTAAAGTGAACCACAGCTGCCGCATTTTCGCGTTAAAACGCCTAAACATAATTTGAGGCTTCATAGACTGATGTTACTATGTATACCTCCGAAACGGTAGATGCTAGAATGTAACCGTTGTCAACATGTTTAAATTTATAAAATAATTTATATTTTACATTTATTTAACCAGGTGTGCACATTGAGAACAGTTTCTCATTTGAAACAGCAACATGTCCAAGATAAAGCACAAAGGTACAAGGTGACAAAAAGTTACACATGAATTACACCAAAAGAATAAAAACGAAAATACAGGCTGCGGATCAGAGTAAACAATGTAAATATTTGTATGTATGGTTAGTGCAACAGAAGTCTGAATTAGAGAAGTAGATTAATTGGTATGAAAAGTGGCAAGGCAAAATCAATGGAATATTTAACACTTGTGCATAACTGTACAAATGGATATTGTGCAAATGACAAATAACAAATAAGATACTGTAATGCACCTTGGGGCAAAACTAAGACACTGGGTCAAGAATGGGCAGAGTTAGCGTGCGTGTGGGGGGGGTCAGCATGTGCAGTGATCGGACAGAAGCTCTGATAGTCATGATTTTAAAGAGGTGAGGGAGACAGTGTTCACGAGTTTCAGAGGTTTTTGTTGTTCGTTCCAGTTGTTAGCTGCTGTGAAGTGGAAGGTGTTTTGTCCAAAGGAGGTGTGGACATTTGGGGTGACCAGGGAGATGTATCTGCTTGAGCGAAGGTTATGAGAGGTAGTAACACTGGATCAGGAGTTGTGTATGTGGTGAGGGCCAGCCTACTAGTACTAGAGATTGCAGTGGATGGGTATTAAATGGGGCATTGTTGACAAACCGGGTGGCACTGTGATAGATTACGTCTAATTAGGGAGATAGAGGCAGTTCTATAAATGACATCACTGAAGTCTAGGATTGGTAGGATAGTCATTTTTACCAGGGTGTGTTTGGCAGCTTGGGTGGAGAAGGCCTTGTTGTGGAATAGGAAGCTATTTTTTAACTTTGGAATGCAGACGGTTAATGTCGGACTTGAATGAAATTGAACAATCTAACCAGACACCTACTGTAGGTATTTGTAGGTGTCCACGTATTCTAGCTTAGACCTATTCAGAGTGGAGATACTAGTCAGGCTGGTGGGTATGCGTAGTGTCCGGTTGAAAGCATGCATTTGGTTTGCTGGAGTTTAGGGGCAGTTGAAGGCCACAAAAGGATTGTTGAATGGCATCTAAGCTCTTTTGGAGGTGTGTTAGCACAGAGTCCAATGTAGGGCCCGATATGTATAGAATGTTATTATCTGTGTAAGAGGTGGATCAGAGAATCACAGCGGCAAGAGAGACATCATTGATACACAGAGAACAGTGTTGGTCCAAGAATCGAACACTGTGGCTGCCCCATAGAGACATCCATGGGTTTAGACAACAGACCCTAAGGTTTAACATGTTGAATCCTGTCAGTTAAATAGTTGGTGAACCAATCGAGGCAGTTCCTTCTGGTCTAAAGATCATTCCCAATCAGAGTTGGCTAAGTTACTTTTTAAAATTACAGTAATCAGACTACTTTTAACAAATTTAACAAAAAAATAGTTTTTAAAAGAAACTTGTTACCCAACTTTGTTCTCAATGCCCCAGGGCAGTGATGGGGACACCTGCCCTGTGTAGGGTGTCATCTTTCGGATGGGATGTTAAAAGGGTGTCCTGCCTCTCTGTGGTCACTAAAGATCCCATGGCACTATTTGTAAGAGTAGGGGTGTTAACCCCTATCTTTCCAATCTGGCCCTCATACCATCATGGCAACCTAATCATCCCTATCTCTCATTTGGCTCATTCATTCCCCTCTCCCCTCTTCTTCCCAGGCCGTTGTTGCAAATGAGAAAGTGTTCTCAGTCAACTTGCCTGGTAAAATAAAGGTAAACTAACTAACTAAAATCTCTGAATATACAAGAGTGAGGATAAACATGCTAGTAATAGGATTTGCAATGATTGCTCCAAAGAGTTTTAGGAAGAACGGGTTGAGGTTATGTAGCCCAGCTGGTTTGTAAGGGTCTAGATTTTGCAGTACTTTCAGAACATCAGCTAAGAAATGAGGGGGGCATATTGCTGCAGGAAATTTGGGGCCATTGGCTGGGGTGGGGGTAGCCAGGTGAAACGTATGGTCAGTCATAGCAAAATGCTTATTGACATTTTCGACTATAGCAGTTTTGTCAGTGGTGATAGTGTTACCTAGCTGTAGAGCAGTAGGCAGCTGGAAGGAGGTGTTTTAATTCTCCATGGTCTTCACAGTGTCCCAGAACTTTTAGAATATGTGCTACAGGCTGCGAATTGTGAAACACAAAATTCTGTTGAAAAAAAACGTGTGGTCGTTGGTTCATCACAACCAGATAGATTGAATCTCAAACGTGCACACCTCTCTCCTTCTCTGTTGTGTTTTCTATGGCCAGTAAGCAGGAAGTTTATTACAGTACATTTCATTCCTTGGAAAAAATACATTTTGAAACCTAGACATCAGACTGTTTTTAGAAATGACAACTTGAATTACCAAAATTGTGATATTCATTTGAGGTGTAAGTATTCATTGATTTTTGTTTTTATTAACTTGTAGGTGATGGATGTTAGTTGATAATAATAATTTTGTTCCAAGTTGAGAAGAAGAGACAGTTATTTACTTCTAGGGAAGGAAAGACAGCTATTTACTTGTATGGAAAGAATGAGTATACCCTTTCGGAAGAGAGACCACCTGTATGCAGCACTTTCAGAGCAGCGTAAAAACTGCACACAGCACGCATGTCATGACACAAACATTTTGAGTAACAAAACAACATTTTTGGATGAAGTAAAAAATCAGAGTTAAATTTACATTTTAATCATGGATAAAAATATTTAAATTCTGTTGCGTGTAAAAAATATTGGGCTACATTTAAGACATTATGGGCTGGTTTTGAAAAGTCATTGGGCTAGATATTTTGTCTTGACCTGGCAATACTGAACTAACATCTCTGCTGCTTTTACCAAATGACTTCTCAATAAATTAATACTACACTGTACAGGCAGTGAATAACATGATACATCTTGTTTGGTTTGAAAACCATTAACGTTTTGTATTTTTGACTTAAATACACTATTTCTAGGATCAAGGCTGTAACAGTGGAACTACTCTCCTTTTCCTGCTGACCAGCTTTTAAATGCTCTCAAAACTGTATTCCTTGAATTAAAAAAAAAATCCAACTATGTATATTGGATAATACACTACACTATGCAATTCTTTGTAAAAAAAAGCCTAAAATTCATAAATTATATCAAATGTTAACCAGCGTGTGCACATTGACAAAAACTGTCGAAACACAACCCGTCATGTCCTCACCAAAACTCCTGTCCCAATGGCAAAATAGTGTGTAGAAAATAAACGTCCAATCTAAACAGACTTTTTCAAATTTTTAATTTCATGAAATAAATGTTCCACAGTGTTTGGAAGCT
The DNA here is from genome assembly GCA_016801145.1 of Umbra pygmaea. Lineage (NCBI taxonomy): Eukaryota > Metazoa > Chordata > Actinopteri > Esociformes > Umbridae > Umbra > Umbra pygmaea. The sequence goes on along the minus strand of JACXGM010034820.1, from coordinate 7,711 downwards.
GCTCACTGAAAGACAATGTAGTCCTGTTTTCAGGCCTAAGGTTCGGTGCTTCGGTGAATTGAAACAAAGTTGTCCAACGTGTAAAACCGCTTTAAGGCTTTTGTGTTGAACGAGCAGTGTGATAAAAATCGGATGGCTTTTTGACACGCTCGGAGGAAGCATGTGATCAACCTTCGACCCCCCCAAACCTGAGTGGGGTTGCTGACGAGACAAGTGTTAAAGGGGATTTGATTAATTGGGAGGGGAGAAAATCTACTGGAAAAGAAATAAAAAATAGCACTGCCACCAGCCCAGTTGACTTTGAAGGCTGTGCTTGATATTTCTATTTCTGTATATTATTTGCAATGTGTTTTTTACAGGACTGATATTTGCCGATAAATAATACTTTCATTACAATGCACTCACTACTAAGTTGAGTAATTGTTTCGCCCACTGTATGCACCTTCCATACATCACTCTGGATAAGAGGGTCGGCTGAGTGACTCAAACATAAAATACAACATGTTGACTAGTAGTCATGTCAGGAAGAGTGGGGGGGGGCATGTGTGGGGAAGGGATCCAAGGAGGTGGATTGGGTTGCCAGGGAGCCCAAATGAAATAGCTTTTAGTGCCTACTCCAAATCAGTTGTAATGACCTGTGGTAATTATAAAATAAATTAGCTAGCTCTCTATCTATCGCTCTCTTTATGTCTGTATCCCTCCTTCTCTGACTTCCTTCCTGCTCTGTCTCCATCTTCTTTCTGATGGCTGGTTGGTCTCCTATCATGATTTAGTATTAGTGATTGTGTTACTGGGCAACATTGGATTGGGCAACACTCGGCCAAATGCCACATTAGTATTTATTTTTAGCTTAACTCTGTATCCAACCATATCCATATATCCTTGTCTTCACCCTCTAAAGTACCCACATATACCGGTACAGTACAGTACAGCACATACATTAACATTTTTACATTTTAGTCATTTAGCAGAAGCTCTATTCCAGAGCAATTTACAGCAAGCACAGGGACACCCTCCTGGAGCAACTTAGGGTTAAGTGCCTTGCCCAGGGAAACAATAATATTTGGAACAGTCGGAAAATGAACCGTAAACCTTCCAACAACATGTTTGACTCCCTAAATACTGAACCATCTGAAGTCCATACATAGACTACTCTTTACCCTGTACAGTACTGTAAGGTCCACAGGACCTGGTAACGCTCAAGCACAGCAGAATAAGGACACATCACATGTTCCCCGCTCACATGAACGCAGCACCACTCAAAGGTCCCAATCACCTGAATACTAGACACCTGCTACCCTACAGCCCATTTCCTCTTTGCGAGATATTGTTCATTATTGACTTGCTGAGCGTTTACATAAGTTTGATTACTCCTGTTTGTTGACCAGTTTCTGTACCCTGTTTATTCTTCCGGATTTTGCCTTTGTACTTCAGCCCCAGCCTTTAACCGTGTTTGACCTAGCCTGCCTGTGACCATTCTCTGGATCTCGTTTGTGTGGATTGGACTGACCGTGTATCGAACCCTCGCCTGCCTGTGACAACCCTTGACCTGGTTCTTGGTGCTCATCGGACACCTAGTAGGAGTACTGTCTGGATCTGTCTGTGTCTGACGTATTGGCTGTTTTCTGCATTAAAGCCTATTAATTATTTACTGCGAGTGTGAGTCGTTACAAGTATTCACATAGTTTAGTTTTTACCCTGTACGGTACCCACATAGATTAGTCTTTACCCTGTAGTGTACCCACATAGATTAGTCTTTAAAAACTAAAATATGTGAAATATGAACGTATGAGATGGTCCATTTCATTCGTAGGGAACTAAATTAAAAACCTGAATTTTGTCAAATATGAACATATGAAGATCATGATGTAGCATGTAAATAGAGTCGTTTTTGATCAGGTGGGGTTCTTTTTTTATTTCTTTTATTATTTCTCATGGGAGTCATATTCAACTGTAGGTCATAACAGAATGTCACAATCATAAAACAAAACATGGCAACAAAGAAAATAATGAAATTACTGTTCAGATTTCGGCATACCCTCAATTCTCAATACGATGTATTGCCCCCCTTTAGCATCAATGACAGCGTGCAGCCATTTGTTGTCTATGAGGCCCCAAATTTGTGAAGGTAGTACAGCTGCCCATTCGTCTTGGTAAAATGCCTCCAGGTCATGCAAAGTCTTTGGTTGTCTTGCATGAACCACACGTTTCAGATCTCACCACTCAAGTGGCTTGATGATATTAAGGTCAGGAGACTGTAATGACCACTCCAGAACATTCACCTTTTTCTGCTGTAACCACTGAAGGGTCAACTTGATCTTGTACTTAGGTTCATTGTTGTGCTGGAAAGTCCAAGTGCGTCCCATGCGTAGCTTTCATGCAGAAGAATGCAAATTGTCTGCCAGTATTTTCCAATAACATGCTGCATTAATCTTCGTACAGCTTCTATGAGTATTAATAGAATACCTTACATTAAGGTGACCAACCAGACATGCACACAAACACACACAAACACACAAAAAGCACAATTTCATTCAAAAATGGTCCAACACTCGCTGACAGGAAGTGATTGTATATCACAAAAAACTGAGCGTGGGGACTGTTCTTTGAATGGCTGATACCATGATGGATTACCCAATAGCCTGCTGTGTGCTTTGTTTCTCATGCCTTTTACATAGGCCTAATTCAATATTGCTCAATGTGTAGGAAGACGTACACGTGCAGCAGTACTATGCACGTAGACCCAGACACACAAATTATTTTCATACTAGCATGCACAAACATTGCATACATGAACATAAAATATCGCCACTGCAAATATGGGACAATGCACCAGATGAATGAAGCTGGAGAGAAAGAGAGATGGGGGCCAGAGAGAGAGAGGGAGAGAGAGAGGGAGAGAGAGAGGGAGAGAGAGAGAAAAGAGGGTGAAAGGGGTAAAGCAGAGATATGAGCAAGGAGTTGAATTCCTAAGCAGAAGATTTGAATTTAAAAAGAACATTGTGATGATCCGGAGACAGGTGGGGGCAGGACAGGTCACACAGAACGAGCAGCGAGCACTAGATTGGAAGATGAAAGAGCAGTTGAAGAGACGGATGGCTGTGAAAGGTGAACGGGAGGTGAATTCTAAAAGAAAGTGATCGTTTCGATGGGGATGCTGTCCATTCTCTGGTCATCAGCCTCAAACATTCTCTCACAAAGAACACAGAGAAACCGGAGAGAGAGAGACAGAGAGAGAGACAGAGAGAGAGACAGAGAGAGAGACAGAGAGAGAGACAGAGAGAGAGACAGAGAGAGAAAGAGAGAGACACAGACACAGACACAGACAGACACAGACACAGAGAGAGAGAAAGAGTGGAAGGTCACAGCATGAACCTCCTAAAATATTTCCACTTTTTGGATGGACAGAATGAAACAGATGAAACAAAAACTTCAGGATGTCAATACCCCTGAGAGTTGGTAAATGAGCCTCAGTGAATATCTAGTAGCTTTAAATCGAAAAGAAACTGGAAAACTGAAAAAGTAAAACATCTGCTGGTAAGCATCACTCTGACAATAGGTATATTCTGTATACTGTATGTATATATGAAATCTACAAGCTAGAACAAGGTATTACATTGTTAAAACAAGAACAAATAGCATAAACTAGCATTTGACAGTTGAGCTAACAGTTGAGTTAAAATTGTCACCATGGCAACTAGATCAAATATAAGCAAAGAGGTAGAATATCCAGATAACTGCAACAAGAAAACAAAGAAAGGAATCGAAGAAATGACCCTTGCTAAAAACCCAGAAACTCTTTTTGTGGACTTCACTACATCTAATGGCAAAAGATTGAAGAACAACCTAATATTTCATACAACATCACTTAATATATGGAGGGATGCAATATTTAACAACTACAAATATGTTACAAGAGAGGGCATTGGCCGTGGAGGATGGCTAATAATATGCAATGGGACAATATTAGTTCAAGTTAATGAGGACAGCATCAACACATTTGAAGAGATCTTTCCCTCATTGAAACAACAGGTGACGAGAGACAAACTTTACAGCAACAACATGGAAGATTCAGGTCAAGAACTGGCTGAGAATACAGAAGTACTAAAGTTTTCTAAGTGCCCACCATCCCTAAATGTACCAGAGGTCCCTATCAGCCTACAACCCACCAGTGCAGACACGCCACCCAGGTATGCCAAGCTGAGGAAGACCCTGGCCCTGTTAGAGCTGGACTCTGGAGAGTTTAAAGAACTCACAGAGGTCAGGCTCACTGAACTCAGTACCATTCAGCCGCTCAGAGACTCAAACAGTTAAAAAAGGACACTCAAGCCTGCATGGCTGAACTTGAGAACGCAATCAGGGACGCAATCAGGGGTTAAATGAGACCTGCAGGAAACTGCAGGGTGACAATGCAACACTACGTGCTCAAGTGGCAAAAATAAAGGAAGATGCAGAAAGCAAAGACAGGAGCTACAAAAGACAACTAGAGCAGGTGAAAGACCTTCAGCAGAGTAGCATGCTGAGTACATGTGCCCCCTGCCAGCCTCACACTCCTCACCCCAACTCTGCTCTTTTCACCACATCCACCCTTGCTTCTGCCCCCACCCCTTCCCCACCACCCCAGGATGACCCTGACCTACCCACAACCCCCACCCAACCTGCCGGCCCCCTAAAATACCAACCATCATCCACCAATTCAGCCAGACCAGGTCCTCATGCTGTCCTTCTAGTGGATTCTAATGGGAAGTACCCAGACACCAGACGTCTGTTTCCTGGACAACAAGCGGAAGCCAAATGCTGCCAAAACACCAGCCAGGCTCTATAGCTGCTGAGGCAAGAGTCACTGGGAAGCCCAGAGTACATTGTGGTGCACACTGGTACGAACAACCTCCCCTCCCTTCATGAAGACCTATACTTGTGTGCAATATATGTACCACCATCCGAATCGCCATATTTTAAAGAAGATTATTTTTCAATTTCTTATTCTGATATAATCTATTTTTAGTCAGTAAGCACAGTTTTGTTAATGGGGGATTTAAATGCTAGAAGTGGAAAAAAAGGCAGACTACATAGACCGAGCGGGAAACAACAGAACATCCATGTCTCAATCACAGCTGACAGCAGAGCTATGACAGCAATGTTAACAAAAATGGAAAGCAGGTTTTCCAGCTGTGTAAAAGCCTGGGTCTGTCTATTGTTAATAGCAGGACGAAGGGTGACTCTCTGGGTAGGTTTCCTTACTGCTCTGCACTAGGAAATAGTGTGGTGGACTATGACATCACAGATATGTAACAAGAACAAATCAGTGCCTTTATGGTCATGCCACAACTGCCTTTGTCGGACCATTGTAGAGTCTAAACTCTACCCCCTACCAGCCACCTACAAATGGACAGGAACAAGCCATGTACAATATGAGACAGCATTGCATAACATTGATATTGAAAATATGATCTACAGTTTTCTTTTTACCAAATTTAAAGATGACAAAGATGGTGTTAATCTAGCCACTAATACACTAACTGAAATTTTTAATCAAACTGGCTAAAGAATACCCTTAAAATATTAGAAAGTACAGTAAACAAAACATAGAAAATGACCACCGGAGAAATGGTTTGACATGAATGCTTAACTGCTAGAAAGCAGCTGAGACGTTTTTTAAACCAAAAACACAAAGACCCTGTAAACCAGGAAAAGCAGATGATGTACCAGCAAATATAAAAAGTTATTCAAGGCGAAAATGCCCTTTACACAACAAATGAACTTGACAGATAGAGTCTATCAATCAAAAATAATTTTGGGGAACTATGAAGGAAATTAGATACCTCTGATAAAAAACTGGACCTCCCTATTAAAGATGGTAAAATCTGGAAAAAGCATATTGAAAACCTCTATACATTCCCAGGAAAGCACTTAACCCTACCCAATAATTGGTCATCAAACAATTGAAAGAATTAGAATTTACAATAAAAGACAGGCAAAATATATTGGACAGTTCCATTACACTATCTGAGTTAAATTACAAACTAAAAGCCCTCAAAGTTTGACCCAAATAACTATTGAGGCATCTCTGTTAGCAGTAATTTGGGAAAGGTTTTTTGCAGCAAAATTAATAACAGAATCCAGGTCCTCTTGAGAGAAAAACATGTTTTAAGTAAATGCCAAATTGGATTCCTCCTCAAAAACAGAACAACAGGCCACATGTGTATACTTCACAACTTGATCAAAAAACATGTCCATGAAAAAAAACAAGGGCAATGATTTGACTGTTTAAAAAAGGCTTTGACTCAAAATGGCATGAAGGTATGTTCTTAAAACACCTTCAAAGTGGTGTAGAAGGCAAAATCTATGATATTATAAATATAATGTATCAAGAAAAAAAATGTTGTGTAAAAATGAAGAACAAAAGAACAGAATATTTTACTCAGGATAGAGGAGTGAAACAAGGTTGCAATCTTAGTCCAACCTTATTCAATATTTATATAAATGAACTGGCTACCAAATTGGAACAGTCTTAATTTCCAGGACTCTCACTTGAAGACAAAAAAATTAAGTTAATTTTATATGCTGACGATCTTTCAGAAAAAGTCCAGATCTCAGGAAAGTAGATGCCATTTCACAGTGGGAGGAACAACTGTGAAACACTCCATACACATCTTGGTCTTGTGATAAGTTCATCTGGGCATTTTGACCTGGCCATAAAATCTCCTACAGAGAAGGCACACAGAGCATATTATGCAATTAGAAAGACAGTGTACCAATTGAATCCCTAAATAAGAATTTGGCTTAAATTATTTCACTGTCATATACCCCATTCTTCTGTATGGCAGTGAAATCTGGCGCCCCCTAAAAGATTGTTATGGTGGGTCTTGGCACTCAACATTGAGAAAGGAGCCACAACATTTTGGACTCACTTAACACAATGTGACCCAGAATATTATCATCGTAAAGCTTTTCTACACAAACACAGCAACCCAGAGAATGACCCAGAAGCATCAGCTACATCCAACTACCACACCATCAGTAACTAAACTCAAACAAATCAAAACCTCTATCCAAAATACATACTGTACACTACCTATTGGCAAAATGAAATCAAATGTAATCAAAAACTTCAATGTTACCAAAAACTAAATAGAGAAATCAAGATAGCACAACACCTTGTAAGAATCAAGGAATTTAAAAAAAGGAAGATAGTAACAATGTACAGACTCAGCGATCATAGTTTGGCTATCGAAACTGGACGGCACAGAAAACATGGATGGTCAGGGAAGAAAGATTCTGTAAACACTGAGGATTAGGAGAGGTGGAAAATGAACAGCACTTCCTACTATACTGCACTAAATATAATTCAATAAGAGCTATATATGTCTGGCAATTTAATGAAAGTAAAATACCTGATGAAGAGAAAATTTGCATTCTCATAGGAGAAAATACAGAAACTGTAATACCCTGCAGCTGACTAAGTCCTGGATTGGCGCCCATACTGTACATTTCTGATATGTTGGTCATTTTTTTAATTTTGTGTATAATGCCGAGATGATGGGGTATTATTATTACTACTGTCTTGTTTTGTTAGAGAGAAAGAGGGAGATAGAGATGGAGAAAAAGAGAGGGAGAGAGGGGGAGAGAAAGAGAGGGAGAGAGGGGGAGAGAAAGAGAGACAGAGAGGGAGAGAGGAAGAGAGAGAGGGAGAGAGAGGAAGAGAGAGAGA
>JACXGM010034819.1:0-11862 GCA_016801145.1 Umbra pygmaea | reverse complement strand
TCAAAGATCAGTTCATTCAAATGCGCTACATGAACTGTTGGCCGCAGCATAAAGTAGCAACCTAATCTGAACAGTGACTTTGGTTCCAATATTATAGGTTCTGCTTTTGTAGGCTCCGCGGGTCATCGGGGCGACTTGCACCAGGGGGGACTTGCCAGGGACGGCTTGGACCCCGCCAAAACTGCTTGCAGTTCTAGTTGTTTTTGAAATTGTAGTCTAATTTCTATTCATCATGCCCGTTTGGTGTTCTATACATGGTTGCAGAAATTACGAGCAAGCCCAAAAAGAAGGAGTAATCTTTCACACTTTACAATAGGCTATAAATAGTTAGGGTTTGCAGTCAGCATTTTAGGTAGGAAGATTACGAAAGGGATCTACGTGCTGAATTAACAGGCACTACAGCCCGAAAGTGACTGAAAAGCGATGCGATCCCATCCATCTTTTTATCTAGAAAGAATTGCCTATATATAGTTAGGGTCTGCAGTCGGCATTTTAGGTAGGAAGATTACGAAAGGGATCTACGTGCTGAATTAACCTGCACTACAGCCCGAAAGCAGCTGAAAAGCGATGTGATCCCATCAATTTTTCTTTATCTAGAAAGAGTAGCCTATATATAGCAAGGTATAGTAATTTACACACTCAGCTAGCTACTAAATACAGCTGGCCCACTACACATACAGTACAATAACATTTTGCCACACAGACACAATGTGTGCTCCATTATCAAGGTACAGAAAATAGGTTTAATAAACTTACTCATCTGTTAATTGTCCTCTTGCTACGTCTCTTTCCATGCGTGCTGGAATACTTCAGTGATTCAGTGACAAATATGCGGTCGTCAGTCATTTTTGTTTAAGCCTTACAAGTAAAGCTTGTCGATCCCATTCATTGTAGCAAGTGCTTTTTATTCAGTAGACATGGATGGACATATTCCCACAGAAGCACTTAGGCAATTAGTATTTAACCGCGTTTCAACTGGATTATCTGTAGAACATGCTGCCTTGTTGAAGCTGGATATCAAACTCCATTTCTTCTAAATGTTCTTCGGTGTACTCGGGCACAAACCTGTATGGTTGGATGTCACTCAGAATGTAAAAGCAAGTTGTAAAATTCCTCATCTGCAAATCCTAGGTTAGTAGCAATTGTGTTACCAGCGACTTTGGTTACAAACTGTTTCACAGACTCAAGAGAACATGCCGGGTGGGCGGGGCTTGGAACAAGGAAGTCAGGGTTGTAGTTCTATACATACTGAAAAAATCATACCACCTCGTCTGTTTAGCATTAAAACGGCTGATCGAAACATCACAGAAAGACAAGCTATACCTTAAAAAATCAAGGTCAACTAAGGCTTTAATGAGTAGGTTTGAATGCCAGATCAGTATAACAGGGATGCTTTTTTTTGCAACCGAATACACACCTATATTCATTTTTCCTATCTCTAAAGTCCATTGGACTCACACGGTGATGTCAACGTGTGAAAATTCCCAGCTAAATTTCAAATCTTGCTCTTACACTAGCCAGGCATGGGTGAAACATATCTCACTGTTCTACAAATGTCTGGGATAAGCTACTAGCACCTCCAGATAGCTGTAGGGTGAAGTATCCCTTTAAGCATTTTCCAAACTATCGGTATCTACAATTATAATGGCCGTTAAATGATTTTTTAAACTGCCTCTGCTGAACTGTGGTTATTGAGGTCTGATTAATCCAGTACACTACCTCATATACTGTATATAGTTGATATTTTGCTGTTGTTGTTATTTATCAGAACTTAGAACTTAACAGAATATGTTTTTCCAGTCTTGTTTAAAGTTATATTTATGAAGCTAGTCTATTAATGCTGGAAACTTAGATTTTTTGTTGTTGTTGTTTTTGTTCTAATAACTTTAAGTTTCATATCTTATTTTTATACATTTTATTTATCAGAACTTTAATATTTTTTTATGTTCCTCTCTTCTGTTGTGACAATAAAAGAAACAAGCTTATTTTTAAACTTCATTATAATATTATTTTAGTGAGGACTCATAAATAGCTACAAATAACTAATGTTAGTGAAATCTGTTTATGGTTCGTGTGTCCCCCTCGGTTCCCTTATGGTCCAGAACAGTTTTTGTAATAACCACCCGGGCCAGGGGGTCAACACAGCGCTCAGCATTTCCAGAATATTAGGGGTACTCTTTGGCGGTGTTATTATGGACTCAATATGGACATATATCTCTGTGTGTTCCTTTACAGCATGTGCCATTACGCACGTCAGTTTATTTGTTTGCAGGCTGGTTTCTTATTCTCATTCGGGCACGGTCCGTTATTTGTGTTCCTTTTATTGTACAGGCCATGTCAATTCAACACCAAGCGGTTGTAGGGGTTTCGCCTTCTCTATGATCCTTATTATTACGCACACAGGTGCCTTGTATCAAGTACTCAGCACAGTGTATTTAAGCCAACCATTGCACTTCCTCATTTGTCGATTATTGCCTCTGTATGGTGTTTCTGTTAAGCTCGCCTGTTTCTTGGCTTGTCAGCTTGCTCGTTTGTTCATTCATTATTAAAAGACCTGCATTACCTGCATTTGTTTCCGAATTCCTCATTGACATGTTACAAAATAATCAACCTCTTATATGGAAGCAGCAGTAAAAGGAAGGCTTTACGGACGCTCTAGGTGAGCGTGACCGTGTTTTGCAACAACACCACAACCAGTTGTCTAACCTGGAGATCGCTATGGAGGAGGCTTGTGCCTGTATTGTGGAGAGGAGGGACATCTCCTTGGGCAGTGCCCTAACACCCGTGGGACCCCACGTCTACCTGGAGGATCGACGCCATCAAACGCCAAGGTAGGACTGACTATCTCCAGTGTGGTTCTATCTGGGAATGTTTTAACGTTAGAAGTGGTTTTCTGTGCTTATGCTACAGGGAGTCCCATTCGGGCCCTCATCGACTCCGGGGCAGCCAGTAATTTCATTGACGAGGGTCTTGTTCGGACCCTGACCATTCCTGTTACAGAGCTGTCTGTTCCTTTTCCCGTATTGGCCGTAGACAGTCGCATTGGCAGCGGGAGGATCACCCGACAGACAGTACCCATCACCATGGCAATAGGGGACCAGCACATCAAAAAGGTCTGTTTTTTTGTGATTCCTTCCGCAGCACATCCCGTGGTTTTGGGTATGCCATGGTTGATTAAGCACAACCCTGTCATCGATTGGAGAGAGCGGTGCTTATGAGAGTGGGCTGCGGAATGTCAGGAAACATGTGGTCAGCAGTTCATACACACTACCACCATTGAAAGCCCTGAGTCTAACTTTGCTCTGTCTACCGTTGTTCCCCCCAAATACCTAGACCTGGGAGAGGCGTTTTCCAGGGCGAAAGCATTTCTGCTCCCGCCGCACCGTCCTTGCGATTGCGCCATTGAGCTGCTACCTAGGGCCGACCTCCCAAGGAGCCATGTTTACCCCTTATCTAGGGCTGAGACCGACGCTATGGAGACCTACATCCAGGAGTCCCTGGCTCAAGGGCACATCAAACCGTCAACATCACCCGTCTCCTCCAGTTTCTTTTTTGTAAAGAAAAAAGATGGGGGTCTCCGACCCTGTGTGGATTATCGCTCCCTCAACAAAATAATGGTGAAATACAGGTATCCGTTGCCGTTAATACACAGCACCATAGAGAGGATGTATGGTGCCAGGTATTTCACAAAGCTGGACCTCCGGAGCGCTTACAACCTGGTGCGTTTACGTAAAGGGTACGAGTGGAAGACGGCTTTCAGTATGACCTCGGGGCACTACGAGTACCGCGTAATGCCATACAGCCTAGCCAACGCTCCCTCAGTGTTCCAGGCATTCACAAATGAAATATTCTGGGACTTGTTAAACAATCATGTGTTGTCTACATTGATGACACTTTAATCTATTCTCCCACATATGTCTCCCATGTACAGCACATCCATGAGGTGCTGACTCGGCTGCTGAAACATCATCTTTACGCAAAGGCCGAAAAGTGTCAGTTTCACCGAACTTCCGTCTCTTTCCTGGGCTACGTCATCACCGCCAAGGGTTTGGAGATGGAGGTTGACAAGGTGGAGGCAGTAACCTCCTGGCCAGTCCCCACCACGGTGAGGGAGGTTCAACGGTTTCTCGGCTTTGCCAATTATTACCGTCGCTTCATATGGTCGTTCAGTATGGTGGCCGCCCCCTTGTCGGCGCTACTGCGGGGAGGACCTCACCGCTTGTGATGGACCCTTGAAGCTGAAAGGGGTTTCCAAGGGCCGTATCTTACACCCAGCGCAATTGACTTTTTACACAAACGCATGTATCATTCCTATCTTACACCCCACGCATATGGGACTTTACCCTCCACAGACGCGCGTCAGTAAACTAGGGAATGAACTTGCGTTCGTTGGGCGGTTCAGCGAAAAGAAGAGGCGTGTTCCGGCACAAACGTTCCCTGGTGCTATCTTGTAGTCCCCGAAAACAATTCCGCCACTGACCAGGGAAAACTGACGCGTTATTCCTATGCTAATTTAAGGGTGCATGCTTAACCATAATGTAGCGTGTGCAAAACGCGCATACACTTTGCTCCTCTCATCTACACAAATGTAGCAGTTCTTTATTATTGCAATACATAATTAGAAGGAAAAATATTACCACACGAGAAAGTCATTGTGGTGTCCGAAAATGTGAAGGGATACATCTAGTGTACACATTTACTCAAATTATTCATAATGAATGATTTGCACTGATATACATCAACCTCAAGGGAACCCATTCAATCAACAAGTAGACACACGTAATTTGCGATGCTAATAGTAAAATCACCCATGTCTTTACTCAGAATTACTCAGGCTCAAGCCACGACTCATTTATGGCAACTTTGCCATAAGGAATCCCCCTTTGGATGGGTGGCTGTGAAGGGGACAACAGCTATCTGTTAAAGACATGGTTAATGATGACACAATTTATGATGCCAGCAAGTGCATAAAATGCTGTTTAATCAAAAACACACACAAACACGCAGTGTAGCCTAATTGAACTAACATTTGGCACACTGAAAATGCACGTCAGGTGTTTTGATAGAACAGGTACACTACTCAAGTCACAGCATTCTTTGTGGCTTGTTGTATTTTACGCAACATGTCCATGAATCATGGATGTGTTGATGACATTAATTAGGAAATATTAGAGGACTTCAGGAGACGTGATGTTGAAATGAGTGCCAGCCACTTAAATGCCCAGAAATGCAGAACGGGAGTGGAAAGCTTATTTGACAGAGTAATCTCGGTCTAATGTTAGACTACATTGCAAAAATATTACCATTCATTCATAACCTCGTGATTCAGTGAGAGTGAGTCCAAAACATCGGAAAGTAGGCTATGTCTTGTGACATTTCTTTATTTACATTTTGTAAAAAGAAAAATCTATAGAAAATCGCCGTTATAATAGCAAGCCGACATGGAACAAGCGCGCCTACTCTTAAAGGGAATGTGAGATGACGATCTGATTGGTTTATTGCACGTTACGCCCAAACCACACCTATGACTAATGAAGATACTTTAGACCTACCCATTTTAGATATGCGTCGGGCGCAAGAACCATTTATCCCGCCGGTAAAATAGCAACAGCGCCCGGGACCCTCCCACAATGTAACTTGCATTTCGCGTTTGATACTTGCATTTCAGATCGTTAAAATAGGGCCCCAAGAGTTAACGGACCATTTCCGCTAAGGACCGCGCCCATCCTACGCCACCCTGACCCAGATCTCCCGTTTGTCGTGGAGGTGGATGCTTCCGAGGTTGGACTTGGCGCCGTTCTGTCACAACGTCAAGGTAAACCCCCAAAACTATATCCCAGTGCCTTCTTTTCCAAAACAATGTCCACAGCGGAGCTCAACTACGACGTGGGAGATCGGGAGCTCCTGGCCATAGTGGAAGCACTGAAGAGATGGCGGCACTGGTTAGAGGGGGCTTCCCATCCATTCCTGATATGGACCGATCATAGGAACTTGGAGTACCTGAGGGTGGCGAGACGGTTGAACTCCAGACAGGCAAGTTGGGCGTTATTTCACACATGCTTTGATTACACTCTCTCATACCGTCCAGGCACGCGTAATGGAAAGGCAGACGCCTTGTCTCGTCTGTTCGAGGGGGAGGTACAAGAGAACCCAGAGATGACGGTCATTCCACCGGCATGCATCATTGCTCCCATTGTGAGGGAGGTGGATGAGGACATCAGACTGGATCAGGTAAAGGATCCACCTCCGCCTAACTGTCCCGAGGGACCTCTGTATACTCCCGACAATTACAGAGACCGACTTCTGGCTTGGGCACATACCTCGCTTCCCTCAGGTCATCCGGGTATCACGCATGCTCTTCAGAGGAAATACTGGTGGCCCCATATGGCCCAGGATGTCCGGCGATACGTTGCCTCCTGCTCCACCTGCGCCCAGAGTACCAGTCCTAAACACCTCCCTTTTGGTAAGCTGCAGCCGCTTCCCATCCCACACAGACCATGGTCGCACATAGCTGTTGACTTCATTACGGAACTGCCGTTATCTCAAGGGTGTACTACTGTGCTTGTGGTGGTGGACAGATTCCCTAAATCCTGCAGGCTTGTTCCGTTGTCTGGGTTACCCACCGCCATGCAGACAGCGGAGGCCCTGTTCACCTTCGTCCTTCGGATGTATGGGCTGCCCGAGGAGATAGTGACAGATCGGGGTCCTCAATTCACGTCACGGGTGTGGAAGTCATTTATGGCCAGGTTGGGAGTGGCCGTGAATTTGACGTCTGGTACCACCCTCAGGCTAATGGTCAGGCCGAAAGAACGAATCAGGAGAACTAGGTTCTTCCGATCCTATTGCCGGAACCGGCCTGGAGATTGGGCTGATGTGCTACCGTGGGCTGAATACGCCCAAAACTCCCTGCATCAGGAGGCTACAGCTCTAACCCCTTTCCAGTGTGTCCTAGGGTATCAACCCCCCCTGGTGCCGTGGCATCCTGATGACTCCCGTGTTTCCATCGTGGAACTTACGCATGAAGGAAACTCACGCCTCGTTTCCTGGGTCCCTTTCCCATTCTCCATAAAGTGAATAACGTTACGTACACCCTCCTACTGCCCTCTCACATGAAAATCTCTCCCTCTTTTCATGTCTCCCTCCTCAGACCGGCGGTTTGGGGTCTCTTGGACGATGACCTGCATGGCGGGGCTTCACTGACCATGGAGGGCGAGCCGGCATATGCTGTTTGTTCCCTTTTTCCCTTTTGGACTGCCGGCGGTGCAACGGTGCCTTGCAGTATTTGGTGGACTGGGAGGGCTACGGCCCCGAAAAACGGAGCTGGGTGTCCGCTCGAGACATTCTGGATCCTTCTCTTCGCCGGGACTTCCACTGTCTCCATCCCAATTGTCTTGGTCCCCTCCCTCGGGGCCGTCCGCGTTCTGTGCCCACTGTTGCGGCTGGAGCCACTTCTAGACGGGGGGGTACTGTAACGACCACCCGGGCCAGGGGGTCGACACAGTGCTCAGCATCCCCAGAATATTAGGGGTACTCTTCGGTGGTGTTATTATGGACTCAATATGGACATATATCTCTGTGTGTTCCTTTACAGCACGTGCCATTACGCACGTCAGTTTAATTGTTTGCAGGCTGGTATCTTATTCTCATTCGGGCATGGCCCATTATTTGTGTTCCTTTTATTGTACAGGCCATGTCAATTCAGCACCAAGTGGTTGTAGGGGTTTAGCCTTCTCTATGATCCTGATTATTACGCACACAGGTGCCTTGTATCAAATACTCAGCACAGTGTATTTAAGCCAACCATTGCACTTCCTCATTTGTCGATTATTGCCTCTGTATGGTGTTTCTGTTACGCTTGCCTGTTTCTTGGCTTGTCAGCCTGCTCGTTTGTTCATTCGTTATTAAAAAACCTCCGTTACCTGCATTTGATTCCGAATTCCTCATTGACACGTTACAGTTTTCCCATGCTCACCAGTTCCTAGTTTTTGTTTAGTGTGGTTTGTTGTTGTTTAGCCTTAGTTTATATTTACTCCTGTTCTATGTATATGTGTTCTGTGTATATGTATATATGTGTGTGCATATGTATATATGTGTGTGTGTGTATATGTGTATATATATATCAGCCACGGTCGGTGGATCTTAATTGGGGAGGACGGGCTCATATTACGCTCGGGACCGGATTGAATGGAATGGTGCGCAACGCACAAAACCCAGTGTTTTTTTGTTTTGCGCACTGGGTTTTGTGCGTTGCGCACCATTCCATTCACTCCGGTCCCGAGCGTAATGCGAGCCCGTCCTCCCCAATTAAGATCCACCGACCACGGCTGATATATATGTATGTATATATATGTTTGTATATATGTGTTTGTATATATGTATATGTATATACACTCACCTAAAGGATTATTAGGAACACCCTACTAATGCCTCGTCTCCATTACAGGGCCACCTAGGCCATTGTAGGCGGTTCTAGGTACGCTTCAAACCAGGCCTGGGGGGTTTGCGTGTCCCCACTGCTTTCGAAGTGGAACAGGGCTACGTTTACTTCCCGGGAAGATTTGATGATTTTACGTTGTCAGCCGATGACGCGTATTGTTTTAGTTTTTCGACAGACAATGTGCAGCTTTGAGGCAGTGATTATTTGTTATTGAAAAATAGACTGATGGCATGTTATTATCTATCTTGTTAAGCAATATGGATGAAATAAACATCAAGGAACAAAAAAAGTGTAATGCAAGGAGATAATCTCTCCAGCAGAGCGTCAAATGGAACGGCCTAGAGAGGTAATGTAACATCGTTATTTCAGAGACTATAACCTGTGCTTATATTCAGTTATCCATTGGGTTGCTAGCTAGCTAGCTGTGTACATTCCATGTTTTCCTGAGGAATATTTCACTCCATGCAACTGTGGTTTTGTAGTGTTTATTATTACTACATATTAAACCTTAAAAAAATATGTGCATTTCAAAACGATGTCTGGTTCCACATAGTTTGCTTTTAATGTCCTGATTATTCAGGAAGTGCTTGATTTCATTTCGGTCCTGGGTGGAAGTTAATTTGTGGCGACTGTTCAACGTTTTAACAGACAAGCCGTATCTAGAATGTAATATACAGCAATTATAATATTTCTAGACTGTAGGCTATGAAAACTGACTAGGAATGAATATGAAAATGTATGTGAAAATATTCCTTCAAGCTCGGGAAACATTGATAGCAAAGACGTACATTACTATACAAACTTGACAATATTTTTCTCCATTCCGTTAGATGTATATATTACTACAAAAGCTGTAGTGCACTGTACAGTACATATTACAATACTTGTAGTGCACTGTACATAATATTACAATACCTGTAGTGCGCTATAGAGTATATATTACAATACATACAGTTAGATCTTCAACATAACAGTATGCAGTGGGTTCAGGAGATTGTGTCCATTCCTTCCAGCCCCTATAATCAGGAACTTATTTAGGCTAGGTACACCAGAAGAATGTGATTAACTACCAGATACAATAGAAAGCAGGGATTCTTAAATGTCTCCAGGCTGGGAGTTGAGACTCACTGATCTAATATATAAAATGGCTATTTACTAATGGCTAATAAACAGTTTATTTTCTTTCCTCCCTCTTACAGACGTCCAGCAACACAAACACCATCAACAACAAAGCACTTTGACCAAGAGCTAATTATGTGACATTCCAAGCCTGATTTCTTATTTCTCCCCTGGTTCATCCTAAGGAGACAAGGAAAAAATGAAAGACATACTAAATGTTTTACATTATACCTGCCTGTGACAATTTTGGGCCAACTTCTCTGGCATTCTAACAAGTAAAACCAAATGAAAATGGGATATATTCTGGACTGTTTAAAACTAACTTTTTTTGGAACTATTTGTCTGTCAACAGGTGGCCATGTGGAGATGGACATTAGTCATGTCAGGAATCATACATGAAGTTGTTTTCCTTGAATGCTGCAAAACACATTTTACTTAAATTATCCTACTTACACTTTGTATATTTTGACAGTAGAATAAATAATTCTTACTCATTGATGCCACATAGGCAGTTCTTTATAATGCTGTTTGTTATTTTGACCATGCAGGGATAGTCCGCTCCTAAGGCACATGCAAATGGGAGGTGGAAGAGCGACATTACACCCAAAAAAACATCCCATTTCAATGAGTGACTGGCTGCGCTCTCCTAAACTGGTGCGCCTAGCAAGCGATGCTCACCTCTCCAAAATACCAAAGAGGCAATGTGCTCAAAGATACAATGCTGCTGACCTCTTGAAGCAAATTTAGCTTTATCATCCACCAACTTACTAGAATCAAGTGAGTGAGTTAAGCAAATGTAAAAGTGTCAATAAGAATGTAGAAGCAATAGTGTTAGTCTTAGGTTTAATTAAATGAACAGTAATAATCTGTCGGGATTGTAAGTACATAAAAAAAAACATTAATGCTTTCCACACAGTAAGCCAGTTTATTCTAATGACATGTGGCAGCTGGTGTTGAGTACTGTATATTCTGTTGACAAACTGACCAAGTTTGTCAGTTACAAAAGGCAGTCTGGGACATCTCTGCTGCACGGACTTCTGCCTCATCTTGATATAGGTGTTCTTTTTTTCAAATGCTGGGCCTCAAATGTTCATTGTTACGTGGCATCTGTCTCCCTCAAGTTGCTCAGGTACTTGCAGTATGTACTTGGAGTGTGTTTTGTCTTTCCTGTGAATATATATGGGCAGAAGTAATATTGTGTACTGGACAGAAATGGCAAGGTACAAAGTTCACAATACAACTAAAAGAAGCCAGTGAGGGCAGGTTGGTTTGACCTATCCCCCCAAAAAACACCAGTGTACATATAAAGGTATATATATATATATATATATATGACAGAATCTAGACTGTGTCCTTAATGTTATGGATTTAACCAAGTTGACATTTTGGGGGTTTGATTTCCACAGGGGATCAGTACAGCCTATGCATACACTGACTACTGTACATTGGTAAAATATAATATAGGTTTACCACAAAAGGATGGACAGTTGGCAGCTCAGAGGAAGCAGGAGTGTTTATGGACCCTGAGTGTCTGAGCCACTAATCTGTGGCTTCACCATTCCAGCATCTAGCTGCTTCTGAAACAGAAGGTATAGGAATGACATCTGAAAAGTATAAATGCCTTGATTTGACAATTGTTTAACGTAATGTATGTAGCTTGGTGTGTGTATAGTTATAAAAAATAAAAGCCACAGTTATATCTCGATGTGGACTGCAAGGTGTAAGCTTAGTGCAGCTCCAATTATGTAGGCTAATTTCAACTATATGTTAACAAGAACAGGACCATGACTGCACCAATATAAACAAGTCATTGCCACTACAAGCAGGATATCTATACGTATATGGAAAAACAACAAGGTGCTGGGCGCATTTTACAATTGACAACAGTAGGATAACATTTGCTAGCTAAAACATTTGCTAGCTAATTCGTTTATGTAAACAAACACAACACAACCTAGTGGTTGCCCATAACGTGGCTATACAGTAAATGTGTTTTAATGTAATGCATTACTGTACCAGGTTTGATGATTCTATTTCATTATTTTCAGTTGAATCAGTTCACATATGGTTTCAGTTAGCCATTCATGGTCTGCATCTTCAACAACTGTACTGAGTACAAGCTACCATATACGAACTTGAAGATGTGAAAAAGCTGTGGGTTTTCCAACTTCATCCACAATTATTCTTATTATGGTTTTAAATACTATTTAAATCCGGATCCCAAGTTTGACTGTGAAATATATTCGTAAGTCCTTAAAAGTCCCGCTGCAAGCAATGGCCGCCCAGAGTGAAAGGAAAACAGGTTT
>JACXGM010034818.1:0-11862 GCA_016801145.1 Umbra pygmaea | reverse complement strand
AACTGGCCGTGGTGCTGAATCCACCTGTTTTGGCTTTAAATGGCTGCCAGGGAGTTGTCAGTTTAGCTCCATCAACAGTTTTGCTCCCTCAAACCTTACAACATCTGTGGCATTGGGCTGTGTGATGAAACTGCACATTTTAGAGTGGGCTTTTATTGTGGCCAGGCTAAGGCACACCTGTGCAATAATCATGCTGTCTTATCAGCATCTTGACATGCCACACCTGTGAGGTGGATGGATTATCTCAGCAAAAGAGAAGTGCTCACTAAAACATATTTAGACAGATTTGTGAAGAATAATTGCGAGAAATGGGCCTTTTGTGTACATAGAAGAAGTCTTAGATCTTTAAGTTCAGCTCATGATAAATGGGGGCAAAAACAAAAGTGTTGCGTTTATATTTTTGATTGTTTTTGGGCTGTTGAGGCAGAGGGTAATATCTGGTAATTTTTCCACTTACATCTCTGTTGATGTTAGTTTTGGTTGTAGTGTTTCTTGATCATAATTAAAGGGCTGATTCTAAGCACTGGGCCTTATGCTTGTTTGTATTTGTGTTTTGTCTGTAATGTTCAATTTCTCAGTTTACCTATGTGGTGTGTTGGTAATTGTCTTACTGTTGTGGTCCACCACTTGAAGCAATGTAAAGAAAACACTGTAATTTTGGCTGTCTCAATGTGTGTGTATGCCAGTTCACCATACTTGCGTGTGGACCATGTATGGCACTAAATACATTTTTCCAGTAAAGCACAATGATTAGAGGAGGGGCCTCACACAAAGAGACGCCTAGGGGCCCCTGACCACCTTAATCCACCCCTGGGCCCACGGGCCGTAGTTTGCCCACCTGCCCACCTTAGACCATCTGGTCTAAAGGATACAGTTTAGATCTGTTGGCTGGCAGAATTAAGCATTCTGAATGTGTGTTT
Source organism: Umbra pygmaea (assembly GCA_016801145.1). Classification (NCBI taxonomy): domain Eukaryota; kingdom Metazoa; phylum Chordata; class Actinopteri; order Esociformes; family Umbridae; genus Umbra; species Umbra pygmaea. Next base: position 10,942 of record JACXGM010034818.1, on the reverse strand, counting down.
ACTGGCACAAATACACAAGTTCCGAGTGCATTTCACTTGAATCCTTGCGCACCTTATGTAGCCTACTGTATGTTGAAAACTTCCATAAAGTGCGTTCTCATCGCCTGTTAAAGCACATTGGACATTTCTGTAACAAGCACGTCAACGCATGTTTATTGGAATAACAGGGGAAAATATAACTTGAAAATAACATACCTCCACTTGTTGTAGACCCCATAGTAGAAAAAAGCAATTTCGGTCCAAAACATTTCAGTGAGACGAACGATGACAAGCTTTCCATTATATTCCCACTCGACAGGTGCTTGCATGTGACGCAAAGCTCACTGGACACATTTATTTATCCTCCCTGCTTTTTGATAGTTTTGAAGTAATGTGAATATTTCCATCTGTTAAAATGTAGGCTATGAATTCTTCCATTTTGCTAACCTCCAATCTGCATAACTCTGCGCATTACAATGCAAGATCTCTCCTCTTTTTGATTGGCCTGGAGGCGCACTAATGAAATACAGATTAAAAAACAAAACGACAACGGATAATAAATTATTAAATTGAGTTCTAAAACAGAAAAGGTGATAATATAACATAAAATATAACGTAAATGTAACTAATTTTCTCGTTATAAATGTAACTAGTAACTATTTAATTGAATTTTGAAAGTAGCGCGTTAGGTTACTTTAAAAAAAAAAGTGGTCTGACTAGTGTAACGCGTTATACCCTACTGACATTGATAACTTCCATCATGTTTTTTTTGTTTTTGCCTTTATTTAAACAGGTAAGTTGACTAAGAACAATTTCTTATTTACAGCAATGTCCTGGGAGCAATTAGGGTGAAGTGTCTTGCCACAAAGACATTTAGCTCAGTCGGGAATAGAACTGGCAACCCTGTGACTACAAGTCTGACACAAACCACTGAGCCATCTGCGCCCCATGTATTGAGTGCAGCAGCTTCATTGGTCCAGCAACTATACTTTTTAATTTGGCCAATACAAGTCATATAATTATGCTATCCTATATGAATAAGAATTGCATTAAGAAAACATTAGCTCCCTAGAACATATTGATAAAACTTCTGCTCCTTTTTCCATCCCAGTGAAAGGCTACTGACGGTAGTGTAATAGCTCCTTGATATAACTCGTTTGCAAGTTAGTGCGCGTCACTCGCCTATCATATAATAAACATAAATTCCTTGGTGCACTTTTTAACATGCTCCTGTCTAATTTTGTCACTTAAAAGCCACAACAGCAGTTAGCTAGCTAGTAGTTTAGCTATCAGGTGAAAATCCAATTCTAACTCTGAAGTGTGACGTAACCTTGACATGAGCTTCATCACTTCTAGCGCTAACCTGACTGCAATATATTTATTCATAGAGATTTCTGTACACTGTAATACATACATGAGTACATTTCTTTTATTTTCACCCTCTACCCCAAATATCCCCAAGGACCCATCACAATCCGTTACCATCCATCCCAACCCTCTCACCTCCCCCAAACCACAAAAAACAACCCTACAAACATACAATACAGACACACATACTTACAAATGCCTACATACAATAACAGAAAAACCAAAACACAAGAACATAAAATGTATAACTAGATGGGCTAGGAACATTATATGGTTTATATTAGATCTGAGGGAAGCCTCTAGAATTTATTAAGATATAAAATAAAAGTCTGCCATTAGTCATAGACCTTTGACTGTGATCCCTTCATAGAATACTTAATTTATTTGATTACAAAACATCACATAGCCACTGAGAGGCTAAGGGTGGCTGACAGGACATCCACTGCAGCAAAACCCTGTGAGCTTATAGTGTAGTAAAAGCAATAGTATCGGCATTTTAATAATTTAGTGAGAGAGAGTCCCCTGGGACTCCATACACCGCTATCAGGGGGCAGGGAGTCAAATTTATTTTAAGTGCATCAGATAGGGTATGGAAAACAGAGTTCCAATAGTTACTTAATTTCAAGCAAGTAAAAAAATTATGGTAGAGGTCACATGGGGAGGAATGACATCTGTCACACACATCCATCACTGTGGGATACATTCTAGACAGTTAAAGTAATTAACTCTGTTGGGCACCTTGAACTGAATGAGTCCAAGACAAGCACAAGATGAAGTGGAACTTATTCTGTTGTTCACTCCATCCAGGAAACTCCTTCAAGAATTCAAGACCCATTTCCTGCTCCCAAGGAGTTTTAGGTATATTAGATGAGTGTTTATCACAGGACATAATCCAGTTTTAGGTATATTAGTGGAGTGTTTATCACAGGACATACTCCAGTTTTAGGTATATTAGTGGAGTGTTTATCACAGGACATAATCCAGTTTTAGGTATATTAGTGGAGTGTTTATCACAGGACATAATACAAGCAGTTTTAGGTATATTAGTGGAGTGTTTATCACAGGACATAATACAAGCGGTTTTAGGTATATTAGTGGAGTGTTTATCACAGGACATAATACAAGCAGTTTTAGGTATATTAGTGGAGTGTTTATCACAGGACATAATACAAGCAGTTTTAGGTATATTAGTGGAGTGTTTATTACAGGACATAATACAAGCAGTTTTAGGTATATTAGTGGAGTGTTTATTACAGGACATAATACAAGCAGTTTTAGGTATATTAGTGGAGTGTTTATCACAGGACATAATACAAGCAGTTTTAGGTATATTAGTGGAGTGTTTATCACAGGACATAATCCAAGTGTAGACTTGTTAAATTAATGATTTCTGTTGAGGTAGAAAATGCAATAGCTCATTCCAGCAAATTCAGAGGAGACTAAATTTCTCATCTGCAGGTATCGGAAAAAATGAGAAGGGGGCAAAGCGTGTTTAAAAGCCAAGTTGGGAAAACTAGAAAATACTCCGTTTTTATAAAGACCATGCAATGTTTTAATAACGTTCATTTTCCAGAGAGAGAAGGCGTTGTCAACCACAGATGGAGTGAATATGTGGTTGTTATTAATAGAGCCCATAATGGATGTCAAGGATCCAAAAACTGGTACCGAAACTGGTACCAAATTTTGAGTGTGGATAGCAATACAGGGTTGCCTGTATAACAACACTCTTCCAAACTACGTGCTAATTGAGCTGAACTGTAAGCAAATTGTGTCTGCATTGCCAGCTGTAGGTCTTGCTCATTGATCTGCATGAATGACCGCAAAACCTCTTGTCATGGGAGATTCCATGTTCACAGTTCAGCTCACGTAGCACAGCATTCGTGATTCGACCGGTCGAGTCTGTTTTCCCAAGATGGCGCCTGGCTGTAGACGCGAACAATACCGTCTTTTAAACTATCTTTTTAGTAAACTGTCTGTACACTTACAACGTTTTCAATGCTTTGGTTTGCATGTAGGGACCCTCATTATACTACTGTGGAAGTATGGTGCTAATTTGAGCCTTGTTAGTGGTATAAAATAGCATTTTATTTTAACTTCATCCATGCCCCTTACAACTAGCATTATAAGGTTCGCATGAAAACTGGGCACATTTGATTAGCATGAAAACATATCCCAGAGAACGGTCGACATGGAATAATGTGTTATTTACCCCTAGCTTAATTTTGCACCGGAATTGTCCTTTTAAGTTGAAAAGGTAAATCTATCTGCTAAAGCAGTAGTGCAGCTGGATTGATTGGGAAGCACTCACTCTTGAAGATTTAGCTTGTAACCAGATAAAGAACTAAAATTCTACAGAATGGAGAGAATAGTTGGTAAAGACGTTGTTGGATTATGTACATATAGCAGCAAGTTTAAGTTCAATTCACCCCGGTAAGACACCCTGGACAGAGGTGGAGGCCCGTAAAGGGGCTTGATAGCGATGGCAAAGAGTACAGTAAGGGAGAAAGAGGGCAGCCCTGCCTGGTCCCACGTTCCAGGGTGAAGTAGTCAGAGTGAGTATCATTGGTACAAACACTGGCCTGTGGGGATGTGTACAGCAGCCTAATCAAAGCAAAGAATTTGTAACCAAAACCAAACTTTCTAAAAGCAGCTAATAAGTATTCCTATTCAATTCTGTCAAAGGCCTTCTCAGCATCAAGCGATACCACAAATTCCGGGGATTTTTGAGAGGGTCACCTCTAGGCACCTCGCTAACACTTTTGCGAGCATCTTTATATCCACATTTAGGAGGCTGAGGGACCTGTAGAGGAGCAAGCTGTAGGATCCTTCCCCGTCTTAAGCAGAAGAGCTATAGACGCTTGTATCAAGGTTGATTCACAGTGGAATTTCTTAAGAAATTCAGTTGAAAACCCATCTGGGCCCGGGGCTTTGCTACTTTGCATAGAGTTTATGGACTCAACCACCTCCTCAAGCCTCAGAGGGGAGTCAAGGTCATCTGCAGTCTCACAGGCGACAACAGGGGTGTCTAACACCTCCAAGAATTGAGTCATATTAGCAATGTCTGATGGGAACTCAGATATATATAAAGTGAAAAAATAAAATGTTATAAATGAGTCGTTAATCCCATCTGGGTCTGAGATTAAACAGTTAGAAGGGTCTTCAATTAGAGAAATTAAACGTGAGGGAGCACGTCAATTTAATTGGTGTGCAAGCAGGTGGCTAGCCTTGTCACCTTGTTCATAGTATGTGGCCTGTAAAAATATAAGAGTAACCGTTCTGCATCATTGGTAGATAGGAGGTTAAATTCAGACTGCAGATTCAAAGTTGTAAATATAGCTCTGGGGATGGCGTCGGAGCATAATTACGGTCCAGGTAATGAATATTGTTAGAAAGTTCCTCCAATTTGATCCTACAAACTCTGTTTAAGTGAGAGGAGTAGGATAATTACAACTCTTAAATAGGCCTTGAATATCTCCCATAAGAGCAAAGGGGGGGGGGTTGAGTCTGTCATCTTATAGTATAGAAAATTATCAATAGCGGACATATTACAGTCACAAAAATTATCACCAGATAGGAGAAGAGAGAACGGGTTTTTACTGATAGAGTTATTTCAATTGCTACAGGGCCATGGTCAGATATTACAATGGGCAAATAATTGGAAGAGGTCACGTTCGGCAGCAACAAGTTATCCTCAATAAAATAGTCAATCCGAGAGAGAGAGTGATGAACATGAGAAAAGAATGAGTACTCAAGTGCCTGTGGATTATGAAACCTCCAGGGGTCAGTACCCATTCTTAGTCATGAAATCGAATGGGCCTTGACATTGAGGCATGGGTCTGGGATTAGAGTGATCCAGGTTCTGGTCCATCACACAGTTCACGTCTCCAGCAAATACCAAGTGATGTGTGACAGAGGTATCCTACCCAGCAAAGTTTCAGGGTCATCGAAATTGGAAGCATAAACATTGACCAGTATTACAGGGGTGTTTCAAAAAGAACCAGATAAGTACCTACCATTGCTATCCGATACCATATTAGAAGCAGATTTTTTTTTATTTTACTAATCAAAATTGTCACACCTATGGTTTTAGAATCACAATTAAAGTGAAAAATCTGGCTAAATATAGGGTTTGTAGCCTTGGGTGATCTCTAATTCATAGATGTGTCTCTTTCAAGAATGCTATGTTGATCTTAAGCTTTTTCAATTGAGAAAACACAAGCTCTCTTGTTTGCGATGTTACAACCTTTAACAATCCATGATATGAGTTTAGGAGTGGAAGGCCCCCCTGTTCTACACTGGTCAGCCATTTTGATGTTTGCCATTAGAAATAATGTAGGGAAATCCCCCAAAGACGGAAAGGGTCAGAGGGCATATTATCACTAGCCGTCGAAGCTGCAAATAGAATCATATAATGAACAATATATATATATGAAATATCAGAAGGCAACAACACAAGAGCCCATAAACAAAACACAGAAAAAAAGAAAATAAATAAACATATCCCTCCCTAACCCCGAACCCAAAATCTATGTTCATAAATTTACAGAGACAGCAGGTAGTCTTATACATAGACTCGGTGAGGTGCGAAACAAAAGTTATCTGTCATCTATTGGTGTGTTCAATTGAACATCTCATCCAAGTCTTTTGGGAATATACAGTGGCATGACAAAGTAAAGTGCTTCTGGAAAGTTTTCACAGCACTTCACTTTTTCCACATTTTGTTGTTATTACCTTATTCCGAAATGGATTGAATTCATTATTTCCCTTGAAATTCTACAAACAATACCCCATAATGACATAATGTGTTTATTAAAAATAAAAAAGCATGTCATGACACTCAAAACTGAGCTCAGGTGCATCCTGCTTCCACTGATCATCCTTGAGATGTTTCCTCCGAGACAGGATTATTTTGAGCCACAGATCTGGGTAGGGGTACAGACAAATATCTGCAGTATTGAAGGTCCCAATGAGTGCAGTGGCCTCAAGCATCCGTAAATGGAAGAAGTTTGGATCCACCAGGACTCTTCCTAGAGCTGGCCGCCTGGCCAAACTGAGCAATAGGGGGAGGATGGCCATAGTCCGGGAGGTGACCAACGACCCAATGGTCATTTTGACAGAGATTCAGCATTTCTCTGTGGAGAGAGGAGAACTTTCCAGAAGAACAACCATCTCTGCAGCACTCCACAAATCAGGCCTGTGTGGTAGAGTGGCCAGACGGAAGCCACTCCTCAGTAAAAGGCACAAAAGAACCCGCCTCGAGTTTACCAAAAGGCACCTAAAGGACTCTCACACCATGAGAAACAGAATTATCTGGTCTGAAAAACAAAGATTGAACTCTTGGCCTGAACGGCAAGTGTCATGTCTGTAGGAAACCAGGCACCACTCATCACCTGGCCAATGCCATCCCTAGAGTGAAGCATGGTGGTGGCAGCATCATGCTGTGGGCATGTTTTTCAGTGGCAGGAACTGGGAGACTAGCCAGGATCGAGGGAAAGATGAATGCAGCAATGTACAGAGACATCCTTGCTGAAAACCTGCACCAGAGTGCTCTGGACCCTAGACTGGGGAGAAGGTTCATCTTCCAACAGGACAACGACCCTAAGCACACAGCCAAGATAACAAAGGAGTGGCTACAGGACAACTCTGTGAATGTCCTTGAGTGGCCCAGCAAGAGCCCAGACTTGAACTCGATTTAAGATCTCTGAAGAGATCTGAAATTGTCTGTCCACTGATGCCCCCCATCCCACCTGATGAAGGTTGAGAGGTCCTGCAAAGAAGAATGGGAGAAACTGCTCAAAAATAGGTGTACCAAGCTTCATCATACTCAAAAGGACTTGAGGCTGTAATTGCTGCCAAAGGTACTTCAACAAAGTATTGAGCAGAGGCTGTGAACACTTATGTACATGTGCTTTGATTTTTTACTTTTAATAAATTTGCTAAGATTTCAAACACACTTCTTTCACATGGTTGGAGGAAGCATGTGCTCGCTCTTCCACCATCGGGGATGCCGATGTGATGAGGCTTAAAGGGGAATTAAACAAGACAAATTGGGAGGGGAGAAAAACAATGAATCAATAATAAATGATGCGTTAGAGCATCATGTAGTAAACTACAGACATGTGACAAGTTTGTCAGCCACTGTGGTGTTCTTGGTGTCAATAACTAGCCAAGCATCAAGGACATTTGAAACATATTGGCTATTAACAGCAGGGTGTTCGTGCATAAGTAATACACTATTTATAATTCATTCCTGTATCATTTTCTCTTTTTTCACTTCAGCTAAACACGGACGTTTTCTCAGAGACAGTCTGAACATTCAAACTATAGCACTTTTTTTCAAAATAGGTCTAGATTTCTAAATTATTTCACTGTTATTTGCCTTGCAACAACTTTCCTAATCCATCCATCAGGGAAAGGAGAAATGACAGAATGCCTGGAGTACATTACTGAAGTGCAGTTAAAATATCAGTTGAGTTACATGGCTAACATTAACCAGGTCTTATGACAGTTTAATAACATGGCTAACAATAACCAGGACTTAATGATGGTTTAATAACATAGCTGACAGTAACCAGGTCATATGATGGTTTAATAACATGGCTGACAGTAACCAGGACTTAATAACATAGCTCACAGTAACCAGATCTTATGACGGTTTAATAACATGGCTGACAGTAAACAGGTCTTATGACGGTTCATTCCTCCCCCTAAACCCTGTTGAATAGAATGTCCTGAGGGGTTTGGATGTTCTCACATCCTAAATGTAGTCCATGCCCCATGACCTAAGCTCACACAGCATTTGCTGACTGCAATGAATAATGGGACAACGGAGCATATCCAGCATTAGTATACTCCAGAACATGAACTTAACTGGGGGTAGCAGCAGTATTGACCCTCCACTGGAGGGGCCTCGTTCAATAGAGTGTGCTGATGTTAATGGGACAGGCTGGGCAGGGTTCACTGTCCAATACGAAGCTGGGTGAGAATCAATGTTTCTTCAAAAAACAGAGTGATGTTCCTGGGTCAGACTCACTTCCACAAATAGCCCACAGGAATATGCCTGTTTGTACTCCTTATCTCACTAGAGACATAATTCCTACCACTGACTGAAACCACTGACTGAAACATAACAATTTCAATTTTTTTCTATGCATATTTCCAATGTCACAACTCAAAATTAAATGAAGGTATTTTAGTGGTCGTTTAATTTTCATGACAGAAATTGAACGTTTTTACCTCCTGCACATGATGGTAGGGGTAGAAGTTACTCAGCACACATTAACTAATGCTGAATACTAGTATTAACATACATTATTGTAGTTGTCTACATGGATTACAGAACCATCTTTTGTCAAACACCCACTCAGCAACAGAGTCACTTATACAAACATTTAGCATTGATACTCCAAACAAAGTAAGAAGGATATTTATATTACAACTCCTTTAATTAACTGGAAGAGTTCACTGCAGTAGCTGTGAAAAACCTTAGACATGACAGCCAAAGCTAACTGACTTATCTCTCGTAAAATGAGTCACGGATGAAGCCAAAACACACATCCGTTGTCCTATCTGTTACACTGGGGTTCATAATGCACTCACTCACTCAAGGTTTACAAAATAATTGAGTGAAAATGCCCACATAAATAGCCTACATTTGAAAGATCATTGTATCTTGCGAGCACATTTTGGATTTTTTTTTTAATATAGTGTTGATTCAGAAAATGGCCCTGAGAATGTGCCTGTAAAAAAATCAGAAAAGTGAGTGTGGGATCAGAAAAGAAACAGGATGCAAATACGGGGGAGAAAGAGCCTGGGGAGTGATAAAACTGTGACATGATCTCAAAGGGGTGAAAAAGTGAACCTAGTTATGAGTCAGAAAGACATGGAGGAATGTCCTGTTACTAAAGAAACAGAACTGCCCTTTCTGAACTTATGTATAGATAAAGAAAAAATAACATTGCTGGGATCCAGGCATTTTCATTATTTTTCACGTTAATATTTACTTAGAACATCTGGCTAGAACTAAGGCATACAACGCAAGATAGTTGCTTAGTCTCTAAGGAATTAAATGGACATCCCTTGTCATGCTGCCATTTACTGTAGATTTATTGCCCAAGAACTCAGCTGTGTCCTACAGAAACCCATAGACCACAGCACTGGTACTTAGTAAAGCCCCATGGACACTGTTCTCTGATTGAATCAGTTCAGTCAACAAAAAGAGGACAATCTAAGCCTCCTGTCCTTTTCAATCCCTAGCTGACAGCTATTCCTACGAGGAAAATATGTTTTGTCAGATTAGATACTTGATAGTGTATCATTGTTGGTAATAGCTAACTAATCATGAGAATCATTGTATAGTACTTTTAAATAGTATTTCAAAAGAGTTGAGGGCTAATAATAAATAACAGCAGAATATTTAGGTATGCATAAACCATCAGCCTCAACACCCCAGTACTTGAATTCTGAAAATCTAAACATTTATTTTTTCTTTTAGCTTTACAAACCTGTGGTGCATTGCAGACTAGAGACATAACAATAGCTCACAGGATTCAAGGGAATTGATACACAGAATAGTATAAGCAGACCAAGGAAAGGCTAACATGTCTCTAATTGTCTATTCTAGCATTAACACACAGCATATAGATGTGATGGACTTGTTATGACCAAAACAAGGAGAATAAAGCCTCTTGATCTACCAGGGACTAATATGTCTGTTCCTTGTGTCTCATTGTCCAGTCAGCTAGGGTCACATTCTGTAAACATCCTTCATGCTGTTTTTATTGGATGGAGAAACACTGACATTAATTACAGGAACATTTCAATATGGGGGACACTTATATGTTTGTATCATTTTTTAGTCTTCTAGGTCAAAAACATTTGTTTCACAAAGAATTCTCCAGAAAGATTACGGGAATGTTCTTAACATACTGTACAGCATCAGTTGAAGCCTTCATGTCAGATCGGTTGCAATACAAGAGTTATTGTGTGTGGATGTAGATGTCCAGGGGGGTATTGCACAAAACCAAGATAAGGGATTAAGCCGGGATATTCAAGTTATCCTGGATAAATTTAGTCTTTACTTGGTTGCACAAAAGCTGCTAGAAGTAAACCCGGCCAAGTAACCATGGAGATTTATTCTTTGCAGCTAGCCTGCTCCAGAGCAGGCTAACAGCCAGGCTAAAATAAATCCCGGAGCTTTGTGTTAAATCAGTTGTCGCTCTGATCCGAAATAAACGTGTTAAACATTCATACCACTGTATTCTGAATGTGTTCTGCTGATTTTTTATTAACATTCTTGTCTCTATTGCTGTCACGAGTTTGATTGAAATCAATGAAGTTGTTTAGATGTTTTGAAATGTTACATGCAGTTGCATGGTGACAGTCTACGTAATCTATCGGTTACACATGCATTGAAAATGTGTGGCGCATTATGAAGCGCAAAATACAACAACGGGACCTTCAATTAATTAATACTTGGAAGGATTAAAAAAAATGCATTTCTGGAACTAATGCAAAAATTGTAACATTGTAAACTTCCCTCTACATTCAATTAATGGAACTTTCATTAAGCCTACATCCTTTTACCACATTTTAA
>JACXGM010034817.1:0-11862 GCA_016801145.1 Umbra pygmaea | reverse complement strand
CTCACTCACTTTATACTAAGGCATCCGTCCCTGCAGGCTTTGGCTGGCGTTTTCAAATTAATCTTCGGGATCCTCAAATACGTTTCCAGGACACGCCTGTGATCAAACCTGGGGTGCTTTGTTACATGTTCTGGCGGTGCCATTTCCTCAGCAGATTCAGCAATTTCTTCAAGGAGAAAATGGCATTGCTAAAATTCACAACAGCAATAGGACTCCATCTGTGTCCATATGCGCACAGCGAGAGCACTGACACCACCAGTCCACCGCAGCTCGTGTCTGCCCAGGCTCTTGCTCCTTAGCATCAGTCAGGTTTCGCTCCTCTAGCTGCAAGGGCTCTTGTTCCTTAATCATCCACAACTGTTCCTCGCCGTATTGCGGCTCTTTCTGGCAGCCACAAGCATTGGATTCACACACCCGATCTTCAAAACTCCCTTCTGCCATATCATCTTCAAAACTCCCCTCAGCCATTGTGGTTAGCCTACTAAAGTATTACTCAGTTTATTCCACAGAGCAATAGCCTGTTCGCTTGGCTTCAAGATGGCTGACAATTTTTGAAATCCTGGAAGTGAGGTCCCACCCCCTATGGGCGGGTTGAAAACATGCGGAAGTAGCTCCTCCTGCTGACTGTAGTTTATAGCCTCTGAGCAGAAAAGCCTTGGATGACGCAAAATGACGATTTTTGCGTCATCTGAGGCTTTTTTACCATACAACCAATACAGAGACTTCACATCCCAGGGGGGTATGAGGGATTGATCCCAGTTATTTCTAAAATACTACCAGGTTTCTACTGATATAAAGCTTAATCCTAATCGGTGAAGTATCCCTTTAAGCCAGATGCTAGGAGAAGTTTCTAGGGGTTAGCTTACACAAAAAATTTAGAATTTAGTATGCATTTGTGATTAGATGTTTTATGTGACATGTTAAAATTAGATGATTCATGTGAAAAATAGATTAAAAAAGGATTTGTATGACATACCTAGATAGAAAGAGATATTTAGGAGAAAGTAGTATTTGAGAACTAACTGATAATTAATTGGATGAAATTTATTAAGGAACTATCTGAGATTTGAGAGAAGAGATAGTTAGGTATGTACTTGCTTTTGTACACATCTTAGCCGAGAGATAGATAATGCAGAGAAACGACAGATTGCATTTTTAGATGAGAATGAGTAAACAACAAATTGACTGACAACCAGAATTTGGTTGACCCTTAATGAATATGATGTAATATGATTTTCGCATCTGCTTACACTGACATATACATGTCAATGAAGGCAACAAAGACTTTTGACTGAGAACTATTCAAATGAACCACAGGTTAATGAGATTTGTGGAACTATGAATTCTCAGGTTAATAATATGTATAATAACATCTGTACGATACATGAGAATTTTTATGAATACCCATGTATGATTGTTTTGAGGATGAATTTTTCATCCTGCTTGTTACAAGTGTCCCATTGAGAGATAATAGATTTTGGAACATGGTGAAATGTATTTACTTCATTTTATATTTTCTTATTTTTATTGGATGTTTTATTAAAAACATATCTGTATACTGATTTATACTTGGAATGATCTTTCCAAGGTAATTTACTTATGATTTTATCGTGTTTGGAACTTTAGCAATTGTATTACAACTGGAGGATTGCTAACTATTATGTATTATATAGAATTAATTTCTATTGGGATGTCACATGTGTGCCTTTGGCTTTTAAGTGACATGAGTAGGGAATTGTTGAGAATGATATTCTATACAATCATGTTTAAATACAGTTTGGACAGTTTAGAGTGGTATTACTAGATGAGAGAGTTATATGGCTATACTTGAGGCCTGTTGGTGAAGATTCTAGAACAGTAAGACAGACAGGGAGATTCAGGGTCAAGCCAGATAAGACTTTCCTTTAGGAGAGGAAACGAAGGAAGCAAGGCCAAGAATGATGTAAGACAGAGAGAGAGGCCTTGCAGTTCTTATACTTATAACATCAGCATAGGCTGTTGCTTATGGCTTAGGACTTATAACTTATAACTCTGTTATATATTAGACTGCTTATAACTATATGATCCATGTAGGTTAGACTCTAATTCCATCACAGGTCTAATACATGGAGATGCCATTCAGACTAATAGAACAGGACATTTTACTGACAGGACATTTAGACAGATAGGGGTTACTGAGTTATTCAGAAAGGAGTGCACTACGTAGTATGGAACGCATATATGTTCCCTACTCAAGGTTTGGGACAGTGGCCTTTACATTAAGAGATAGTAACCTACGTAGGCAGAGGTTGAGGTGACCAGCACATGTTCTCACATGAGACAGTCACGAGTTTAGGAGAACCTTCTAGAAGGTATGTGAACAACAATGCAAAGGCTATATAAACAAGTTCCATATGACCATTTGGGGCATTTTTCCAGAACATGTCTTGATGCCTTGTTATGATGACCCTGTTTCCGTACTGAGAATTACTTTATTAAACATTCGATTATGTACCACAACCGGACTCCTGAAACTATCATTTGAACAAAGATCTTACCCAAGCCTGGAATCAACACTTAACACGCCCAAACCACACCTATGACTAATGATGCTACTTCAGACCTACCCATTTTAGATTTGCGTTGGGCGCAATAATCATTTATCCAGCCAGTAAAATAGCAACAGCGCCCGGGACCCTCTCACAATGTAACTTGAATTTCGCATTTGATACTTGCATTTCAGATCGTTAAAATAGGGCCCTATAGGTGTTATAATAGACTGACAGGAGTCATTGACGCGAAAAACTGTAATTTGGCTGCTGTTCATAACTAATAGTTCATTTCAAATATAGGCACATCAATGAACAATAACAGTAAAAGCTCATTTGGCTTTTTTTTTCCTTTTTAGTGGTTTAGGAGATACAGCATTCAACTTGTACTAAAGTTTTTTAACTGCAAACCTTTGAATAGAACAGATTGTAGGCATAATAGCTAACTACATTACAGTTTTTCCCGTTTGCTAAAACACTCAAAGTGAATGCCGATAGAGAAGCATTGAAACCATATTGTTTTTGCATGCATATCGTACACAAAGGCACCAAACAAATAAACACATTGTTGGCATGGCACCGTAAAACAATTCTACAACACACGGTGCAAAACACTATAAACAGTGTTGTATATTAAACACGTTGGCCAATGATGAAACACTGTGCAGTCAGCACGTCCATTCAATAGTCAAAACACACACAACATTAGCAACACCACCGCACACACAGTAAAACACTTAACCGGTATATGAACACTAATCAGTCATTATACATATAATTCCGGTATATGCACCTGTCGTGAGACAATTGTGAATATAGAGGCTGAAGGACCAAGGGGAAGTAAAAGAGGAGGAAGAGACGGGGAAGAGGGAGCGGAGAACGAGGACGAGATCGAAACAATAGCAGAAGATGTACTTGGATGACGTCAGGAAGTAGTGTGGGATCATGGGTTTTGTTGTCATCATCAATGACAACCTGCCAATCTAGCGTCTCCGGCAGAAAAAATGTTCACTGACAAAGTAATATATTGTTAAAAAAATTATAACTTTATTCATGTTATGTTTGGCGGTTCCCTGGAACTTAGAGCAACTAGAGCAGTCCAAGGTTATATGACGCCATTGACAGAAGACAAAATGAAAACGTCCCGTGTCTTCGAATTAAATTAAATATTTCTCTGTGTTTGAAAGTTGGTGAAAACATTTACGATAATGTAAGTACATAACTAAGAAATATATACAATATAAGTTTAGTGATGTTTGCATTTTTAATGCAAAGTATGTTTATTGTTTTTGTTTTGGAAAACTATATATTGTACCTTTAAGCATTCTTCCATGTGTTACTCAGACTATTGCAACAGGGGAGAAAAGGAAATATATTGATTATGAATCCGTTAACTTCATAAGTGCACAATAATTGTATTATTTCACCCCCCTACATTACTTTATTTATTGTAATTTATGTATGATTACAATGCAATGTTCACTTGAATCACTAAACTGAAAACCTATTTTAAACAATTTTACTCTTCCACATTTTTTCACATCGTCTTTCAGATACCTTGACCAGACCCTAACCATTCTTCTTGACCTCGGATCACTACTGGGTGACCTTTAAGTATTTTGATTGAAAGATAAATTCATTGTTAATCAACAATGTGTAGTTGCTGAGCCGAAAGGAGAATATTAAAAGGTTTGAGGATAGAGGTTGGCCAATTAATCGGACTGGCCGATTAATTATAGCCGATTATAAGTTTTCAAAATAATTATTAATCAGCCTTTTTGCTCGCTGATTATGGCCTATACTTTTTTGCAGTGGGAGTGTAATTATTTGTTTGAAGGATTTAGCGAATCAGAAGAGAGAAGATTTCAGTTTGGGATAAAAAGGCTGTGTAAAGATGTATGACAGGTCTTTTTTGGATTAAACCAGGCTCTGTCTAGAGATAGGCAGAGTCTTAATTTGCTCTTTTTACAGTGCTCATGTCTTTCTTTGATTAATAATTAGATACAACAGGAGCGAGACCACTTCCTCTAGTGTTACAATTAGATAGTAAATCATGTGGAACCTGCGTGCAGCCAGCCCATCTGTCGTGAGAGACAGTCCACCTGTATCAAACTGTAGCATTAAGTCTGGAAGAAATTGTGATACCATCTTATATCAATTTGGTCCATTTTGTTCTCCGAAACGATCCATTTTCCTTTGTAAAGCTGTGAGCTTCTCTATGATGTTAACCAACTTGTGGTCTATAGACCCAGTCTGAGTACAGACAGCTCTGCCCACTGTTTCAGTCATGACGGGCAGCTCTGTGGGGCTTTGAACAGCTGTCACTGTTTTCTTAATTTCACGATAAAACAGCACCACACCTAATCCCATCAGCAGGACACCTGTTATCATGGTTCCGAATAGGTAGATACACAAACACAGATACATAACGAAGCACAAACGATTGAGCCTATTTGGAGTGAATTTGGAACATGTGGGGGGGCTGAGTGACCTCAGAGTGACCTATAAAATAATATTTAATATCTAAAAAAAATTGGTAGCACAAACGAAAATTTCAACTGCACAAACCAGCATTAACGAGGCACAAACGATTGAGTCTATTTTGAGTGAATTGGAGCATGTGCGGGGGGCCAACTTCACGCTGGTACCCAGTGGGCAATCGATGGTGCGCTGCCAGCGTTTTGTCGCAGGCGGCCCGCTGGTGTCTATAATGTCGTTCAGCCAGCAGGCCGCCAGCTTTTGCCACTTTTCTCCGGATCTTAATTTGCATCAGCTAATTTGCATCTCTGTCGGCTTTCCACCAGTGGCCGGCTCGCGGCGCACCATCGGCTAGCCACTGGAAGTGAAAGCGTGCGCTGTGACCTGCTGTGCGCCTGGCTATTTTCTTCTTCTTTGGGTTTATTGGCAGATTGCAACCAACTGAATGATTCATATACTGCCCGCCTTGCTATCTGGTCGGGACTCGCCATCTTCTTCCAGTGGGAGCAGAAAAATCATGTATCGTTTCTATAGCATACTGAATCTACTTTTTGCTTTTGTGAACTCATGTAAGTAACGATTATGTGTATGGTTTAACCAGACTGTATTTTTGTTGGTGTACTCTAGTTCGCTAAAAATAAAGTAACATAGTTTGACAAAGAATCGAGTGAATGTCGTTTTTTAGTCACTTCCGGTGGCTAGCTGACGCATTGGCTAGTTGAATTGCTACTGTAAAAAAAGTGAACTTTGTGTTTTTGTACCCTGTGTATTTAATGTGTAACTGATGTTGTCCTGCACGTCTACGCTTTGTTTTGGCCAGCTCGCAGCAAAATGGTCCAGCTGCGGCCTGCTGTATTGCTCAAGCTAAAGCCCCATGGCTAACCTTAGTAGCTATGCTAGCTAGTTTGTAGCTTCTATAGTAAAACAACATAACGTTGTCCTTGGTTTTCTAAATAAATCCATTGTTTATTTAGATAAGCATGTTAATGATAAGGAACAACAAAAAACGGTTGCTGCGACAAAAAAAAAATGTAGCCGCCCACTCGTGCTACTACCATAGATTTATAAGAGAACACATACAGTAGCTACATACTAGCTAGCGCTAACTACTAAGGTTCTTCTTTGGATTTATTTGCAGATTGCAACTACATGATTGCATATACCGCCACCTACTGGTTATGAGCGTGGTCTTCTGACACCCTATACTTAAATTCTCCCCATCAAACTGGTTTCCCTACTAAACAGTATAATCTCTTTATCACTTTCCTGAGAATCTGTTCTCACTCGGCCTACCTGGTTAAATTAAGGTTAAAAAACTATTAATTTAAATCGATTGGTTGATAAATGTTAGTGTTTGTTCCCATTAAGGAACTTTTTCTACACACAGCCATCATATCTGTTGTGACATTATTAACACTTTTTTATACAGACAGGCCTAGTTACTGGAGTAAAAGGAGGAGAATACTGAAGCATGTTAAAGTTCACTTACAGGAATTAGCAGCTGCTTGTACTGCTATACCAGGTGCTGTACCAGGTGCTGTTCCAAGCTATTCCACTAGTGTACACACTGACACTAGAAGTGAAGAGAGTATTGATGGAACAGATGGGGAAACTACAGCACCTGTGGCACAGGCAACGACTGACAATGTAGCATGTGAGTCCTGTACTGACAGCCCAAGTACTGAAGAAGACAGTGAAGAGGAAGTGGAGGACTTCTGGACTAAATAGGCAGAATGGGCAGTGGACAAAAGAATAACCAACAAAGCATTCTCACAACTAATCAAGATTCTCACCAAAGACCATCCAGTCATTCCTAACACCACACAATATTTGGTGTTTATCAGCAAGGTAGCATTTTTTGTGACTTGCATAAACAAACCGGTACAGACGTTACCAAGCTTAACATTTCTTAGTGTATTTAAAGATTCAAATATGTTGTGTTTATTTTTTAGGGTTATGTAAGCCTTTTTGCTAAACCTCTTTTCTAAACATTGCTTTCAGATCATGACATTTTCTGTCGTTTCGTACCAGGTGGAGGACTTTAGCTCTATACGTTAAGGTAAGAATTAACATTTTGGCAGACACTGCAATTATTTTTTATTTCAGTTCTGAGGGTTGTGATATAACCTAATATTTAGGACTGTAATGTATTTTCATAATATTTTGGAAAAGAACTAGAGGCAGGCTGAAAAGCTTGTCCATCTGAGAGCGCAGTTGGCACTACAATCAGGTAAAACATGATTGTGCCTATGTGATTGCTTCATATAGGCACAATGAGTAAAGAGCTGTGCTCCGTGTCAAACCAGATGGCCACAGTGCTCGCTTGCGTCAAGGCAAATGGTCTGGTGGGGGAGTTGTTATTTCCTAATGTTCATGGTATTCAGCTCCCCCTGGTCAACCTGGAAGACCTGCAGCAGTTTGATTCCCGATTGCGACAGTACACGGACATTCAAGACAACCTGGTAAGCAGTTTCTTTTCATTCAAACATTTAACCTTAGATGTTAAATATTTCTAATCACTTTAAGCTGTCAAGTATAAAACCTTTAAATTATTCTATCTGTAGGTTTGCGGTTTGTCTGTTAAGGCTGGTAAGGACCTGAAGTACACAGTGTGGCGAACGCTACCATGCATCTTCACAAACGCTCTTGTAGTCTTGACCACCTGGACAGGATCTGGAAAGAAAACCAGCTTCAGGGACCTTTTTCTCAGGACTATTCTTCAAAGTAAGTTATTTTGTACTTTGCTATTAGATTCTTGTTCATTTTATAAAGACTTCTCCGTCATGTCAGACCATTTAAATACATTAACGGATTAATGTATTTGTAATGATTTCTCCACTACGACGATAATAAGAAGAATAATAATGTTTATTCTGTACTGAATATGATGCAGTCAGACAAGCAGAGTACATTTAATTAAATGGATACTCAGACCGGCAGGCTATTGGATGCAAGGCAGAATTCAACAAGCGAAGGTACAGGGGAAAATCCAAGACAAAACTCTTATATAGCAAAGCATGGGTCAAACCAGAATAACAAATACAAGAATGGAATGCTCAGTAGAAGAATACAATACTCACAATACCTTGCAAAGAGGCAATAGTGTGTGTGTGTGTGCTTATATACAGCCTGAATGAGAGCAGGTGTACTGAATCTGGGTGATTGAGTCCGGGTTATGGGAAATGTAGTTCTGAGCAGTCAAGACTAGGGAAACTGTAGTTCTCAGTGAAAGGGAGCTGGGGAATGTTACAGTATTACAGGAGCAATACGGAAGAATGCTGCCAACTGGGATTCAGCTGAAAGGGGCAGCTGACCATGCAGGTGGGAGGAGACGTTGCGGGTGTACAAGGAACCTGCCGTGAATACGGATGACTTAGCACCAGCACAACACCACAGTGCTTGTCACCTCTTGATACAGCCACTGCACCGCCCTCATCCACAAAGCACTACAGAAGGTGATCGAGGGCCCTCCATCCATAGCCACCTGATACTACGTAACTGTATTGGACTCTCTCGTTTGTTTACATTGTTAATATTGATTAGAGTTTTGTTTTTATTACTATTGTTATCTGCATTGTTGGGGAGGAATGAAAGTAATCTGAACAAAATTGTTAAGATTGAAATAAATATATTTGCACATGTATATTTTGTATGCTTGCTATATAATGGATACGTTTTTTCAACTACATCTTGCCCTTGCACTATTTTAAATAAAATGTTAGGATTTAATTAAATGCATTGTCATTTGTGATACAGGTGAAATCTGATTATATTATTTATTAAAAATAAAAAGCCTAATATTGGGTTATGAGGCATCCCGAGGCAATGGTGTGTGTGTGCTTTATATATGGACTGGGTGAGAGCAGGAGTACAGAATTAGGGTGATTGAGTCCGGGTAATGGGAATTGTAGTTCTGAGCAATCTAGGAAGGGGAAGATGTAGTTCTCAGGGAAGAGGAACTCGGAAACGTTACAATATGCACAGTCATTGCACACATATAACTTATCAAAATACGATGCCTATTCAAAACGATACACAGAAGATAGATTTTTTTAACTTATTTTTACTTCCACATTTAATTAAATGGCATTCATGTTAGCAGGGAATATAGGTCACTTGTGTTCTCAAATGTGGTTTTCAAAGTAGCCTATTTCTGATGTTGATTCAGACCGTGGCGAAAAGAGAAAAGATTAAGCTAGTCCGACTCCTCTCGTAAGAAAATAATTTCGTAATTAAATACAAAATCCCATGTCTCTCAGGTACTGCTTTTGTTATATTTATATTAATTGTCATATTTGTGTATTGATTTTGAAACCAGATATAGGCATATTTATCAAGTGCTTCTGGAAATTACGTCGGATATTTGTACTCCCGTTGTGCATCACCAAATCTGATTGGATAATAAAAGGACAACTATCAAAATGCACAGATTAAATGTTTTTTGAGGCAAAACCCAAGGGTTTGTTTTACAAAACAGATCAAATAGGCGAAGTTGTATCAAATACAAATCGTTCTATGTGTTTTGCCATTTGTTTGGCATTTTGTTTGAACAAATGTAAATAATTTGATACATTTAGAGATATATTATATTGAGATTTGAATCTTTTTTATGTATTATATTAGGAAGTTATATTAAAAGTGTATTGTTCTTTTCAGTATTTTTGTAATGTTATTATTTCCCCCCCAAAAATCATAGTAACCGGTCGATTAATCGGTATCGGCTTTTTTGGTCTTCCAATAATCAGTATCGGCCTTGAAAAATCATAATTGGTCGACCTCTATTTGAGGAATATGTTACTTTACTTGCTGTTATTGCAGATTTTGATAAAGTAAAACCATATAAACAGGGAAATGTTGAGACCAGTAGACTTCTGAGCTGATATTTAAAAGAAATTGGTGTGATGCTTGGTTTATGATCCTGCTACTAATCTTTAGCCTTTGTTTAATTTTCAAATGTGTATTTCCACTTTCTCAGAACTAGATCTTTCCCCTTTAATCTAGACGCCACTTTGCAGAGCCAAAAGTCTGAGTACAAGTAAGTGATGGTATTTGTGAAAATGCATTTTGTCTTGGTAAAAATTGCTTGCATTTAAGATGCAATTGTAACGTTCCCCAGTTCCCCTTCCCTGGAAACTGCCACTTCCTTTGTTCGTCCCTAATAGACTACAGCTTCCTTAGTCAGGTCTCCTAAGAACTACATTTCCCATACCCGGACACAATTAGCCTGATTCACCACACCTGCTCACTCCATGCAGTATTTAAGTCACACACCTCTCCTTGCCTCTTTGCGAGGTATTGTGAGTATACGTTTCTATTACTAAGCATTCATTTCTTGTCTTTCTGGCCTGACCATAGCTTTGTATTTCATGTACTTTGACTCGGATCATCCCTTGTACCTTTGCCTGTTTTTGGATTGATATTCTGGCCTGACCTTGCATTGAATGTTCGTTATATGTTTTGGATAATCCTCTGTACCGTAGTCTGAACAGTGTATGCCTTGGGGTTTTTACAAGCCTGCCTGCCTGACAGCGTTATCCAGGTTCCGCCTGATTGTCTTACCTCTTTCTAATAAACAGTATTGTTCATTCTACTTTTGGTGAGTTTTATACCTACAGAGGAGAGCTCCTTACAGAATACCTCGCCCTACTATAAAATGGCTGGGAGTAAGCCGTTTTCCAGTGGCTGGGCCCAGGAAGACCCTCTATGGGACCTCTACGAAGCCTCCTATGAGGACTTTTTAGTCAGGGAGGCTATAGATGGGGACTACATTCTTCCCCGTCGTGTCTTTGAGACACCTGCCCCTTTTGAAGCTCCAAAAAGGCACCCAGTCCCTGTTCCAAGAAGATGGCTACTAGTCCCAGTTCCAAGAAGGCTACTAGCCCCAGTTCTAAGATGACTACCAGCCCCAGTTCCAAGATGGCTACCAGCCCTGATTTCAAGATGAATACCAGCCCCAGTTCCAAGTAGGCTACTTGTTCCAGTTCCAAGAAGTCTACTAGCCCCAGTTCTAAGATGACTACCAGCCCCAGTTCTAAGATGGCTACCAGTCCCAGTTCCAAGATGGCCACCGGCCTCAGTTCCATGAGGGATTTAATCTGCACTGATATAAGGAAAGACCCATGTTCAGAAGAAGAGATTTGGGACAGGAGAGTACTGGAGTGTAAACTGGGGACCGTCCGGTTCCGGCAAATGGACCAGGAAGACCCATTGTATGGGGAACGCCTTCTCCAGGTCATCCAGAAGGTTCTACCTGTTGCCCAGATCCGGATGACACCCACAGCTCCTCCTAAGGCAGCACCCTCTTCCCAGGCCAGGATGGCCTCCTTCCAGAGTCCCAAGATGGCCATCCAGAACCCCCTTAATGATGAGAGTGATTACGACGGGATGCCTGACCTCATAAGTGGGTCAGATTTGTCTGATGAAGAGGACTGGGAAACCCCTTCTGTAGGGGTTTGGTACGCTCCCCCTCCACGGCCACAAGAGGCCGGTGTTTCCGTTCCACGGCCACAAGAGGCCGGTGTTTCCGTTCCACGGCCACAAGAGGCCGGTGTTTCCGTTCCACGGCCACAAGAGGCCGGTGTTTCCGCTCCACGGCCACAAGAGGCCTGTGTTTCCGCTCCACGGCCACAAGAGGCCGGTGTTTTCGCTTCACGGCCAGAAGAGGTCATCCAAGTGTTAAGACCAGAAGAGGTCACCCTAGTTACCCGACCTGAAGAGGTCATCCAAGTGTTAAGACCAGAAGAGGTCACCCAAGTGTCCAGACCAGAAGAGGTCAACCAAGTTTCCAGACCAGTAGAGGTCACCCAAGTTCCCCGACCAGAAGAGGTCACCCAAGTTCCCCGACCAGAAGAGGTCA
>JACXGM010034816.1:0-11862 GCA_016801145.1 Umbra pygmaea | reverse complement strand
AACAGAGCCTGGGTTATGAAGCACTGCCTGTGACTACTGAAGACTGGAAGAAACAGAGCCTGGGTTATGAAGCACTGCCTGTGACTACTGAAGACTGGAAGAAACAGAGCCTGGGTTATGAAGCACTGCCTGTGACTACTGAAGACTGGAAGAAACAGAGCCTGGGTTATGAAGCACTGCCTGTGACTACTGAAGACTGAGGACTGGAAGAAAGTCTAATGGACAAATGAATTAAAAAACAAAATCTTTGGTTCATCACGCAGGGTTTTTGTACGAGTAGGTGAAAGGATGGCTCCTCAGTGTGTGACACTGAGTGTGAAACATGGAGGAGGAAGAGTGATGGTCTGGGACTCCTTTGCTGGATCCAGAGTCAATAACGTGCACTGAGTGGCAAATCATGTCATGACGAGCATAGTCTCCAGAACGAAACACCATTGAGCTGGTTTTGGAGGAACTGGGCAGAAGGGCGAAAACAAAGCAACCTACTGTATGTGAAGCATATTTCTGGGAACTTCTGCAACAGTGTTAGAAAATAAATTTACAAACAATATTTTATTTTCATTGTAGAAATAATGTCACAAATATTTGACTGTTTTATCTAAAAAGAAAGGTGGCTACTTGGATGAGTAAAATATTTTGATTAGTCCTTTAAGACAATAAAACAGTTTGACTACTCACCCGTCTACCTTGGACAGCGATGTACTGTACCAAAATGAAAGACCCCTAAAAGACCTCTTGGGCATATTTGGAAACGCAGCGTGTTCGAACCCTGTTTACAGTAATGCGGATGTTGCTGAGGGAGCAACTTGGACCACTGCACCAAATGGGATTTCATATTTTTGTCATACTGGATATTGTAATGTATGCATACATAGAGTAGACACTAGCTCAGTGTTTCCTACAGGATTCTAGATTAGCATCAGGCACCCCAATTTTTCGATGATGGCCAAGGGGCAAATTTTTGTTTTGTCATGTCACAGTATTTAAAGGTACAATATGTAGTTTTCCAAAACAATAACAAAAGACTTACTATGCATTAAAAGAGCAAACATCACTATACCTATATTATATATATTTCTTAGTTGTGTACTTATATTATCCTAAATATTTTCACCAACTTTCAAATCCAGAGAAATTTGTTATATAATTCGAAGACACAGGACGTTTCATTTTGTGTTCCGTCAATGGCGTCATATATCCTTTGACTAGTCTAGTTGCTCTAAGTTCCAGGAAACCGCCAAACATAACGTGAATAACGTTATAATATTTTTAACAATACATTACTTTGTAGCGGCCAAAAACTACATATTGTATGTTTAAGGCAATAAACTCCTGCTTTAGCTAGACAGGGTTCTTACCTTGCCCTCAGTAAGCCACTGTCTTTTTACTAGCCATAGTAAATAATAAATGCATTCCTTGTAACATCGAAGCCTAAACCATAAAATAGAAAACAGAAACCTCTTTTGTGTCCGAATTGTATGTTATAATACCAGCTGCTACAAATCTCTCACCAAGTAAAATTAATCAGTCAAAATGTTGCCGTTTAGTTGGTTGTGCCTTGAGGTCCAATACCTTATTAGATTTAAAATTGTTTAGTTAAATTTCACTGATGACGACAAACTTAGGGAACTGCAATCTAAAGCGGGAGGTATTTCGGTAACATCTAGCTAGGCTCGATTTAGCTGTAAACAACTGATTTTAGCCTTTGGTTTCAAGCTGAACTACATAGGAGTTTTGGATTAATAAATAGTAATTCTATTAGCCTGGATTGTGGAATGAATTCCCACAATAGGAGATGGCCCGATTCACAAAACCAAAGACGCTCTGTACGCCTTACCCTCCTGCTATACAAAACGTTGGTCCTGTAGCATGTTGGCAGAAAGAAGTTGATGCGTTTGACATAGAGTGCATCTGGAAAGTATTTACACCGCTTTCATCATTGCTACAAAAATGACTTTCTGAAAACACATAATTACTAAAGTGAGGCACAAGACCACTACAGTGTCCCGAATGGTTGAGTAAAAAGTACATAATCTGTAGCCAATCCCTAGCCTTCTGCCCTGTATTGAGGCTTGTTCGCAAGACAACAAAACATAGCTGGGTAGGCGGGAGATCCATTCACTTTGAATCCTGGACCTTGTAGTAGTTTATGTCTATTTGCTTGTTTTTTAATGTGTTGGCAAAAATATATTTCTATACCACACCAATGATAATTGGTAACTTTAGTACATTGAGTAGATAAGTTACAGCAAAATGTCCCATCATTTTTCTACATCCAGGAGGAATTGCACATTTGCTAACGATACAACCGTGATTGAATTCACAGGCGCCCAACATGCACACAAGGATATTCACAACATCTACAGGTCGAGGTAATTTACACATCTACCCTGGGCAGCACTGTACCAAATTGCATCAGCCGAAAACCCTGGTCACCGTGACACAGTTGTGCTACAAGGCAGTGACTTAAGACTTGTCACATACTGTCCTTGAGTCAATAACAAATACTCAATTTGAATTGAGCCCCACCCTCCTTAGTAGCTTGTATGTGACCTCTCACCTCTGTGCTCCCTGAGTCTATGGCTTTGTCCACGTAGAGCAGAGAGTCCTGGGCCTCACCGCGGCACACGCCCTCAGACCATGCGGCACAGTGCAGGTGGGCACAGCACTGGCCCGTGGGGTCAAAAAGGGACTGGACGTTGATGTCGTCTGGGAGGCCAATCTCACCCAGCTCCCAGAACTTGCGGGCTGGCTCCTCGCTGAATGGATCTGTGCTGCCTGGGGCTGAGGAGGAATGAAGACCACTGTCTGGAGAACTGGCCCTGAGGAAGATGAGGAAAGTGTCACTGTATTTTATCACACAGCAGTCAAACCAATATCCATCAAAAATTCCTGATGGAATACCGGTAAGTATGTCTAAAACACACAACATAAATTGATAGCATAACCAATGTAAATTAGTGTCAACATTGTCTGGCTGTTCTGCAAATGGTTAGGATTTAAGATTAAAACCATCTCATCGGTTCAATGAACATATTTTACAGCAATTAATAAATACTTCATTGCAATTGAATTATATCAGTTTAGGCTTCAATGATTTTGAATTCAGTGTTATAACACTGTATAACCTGTGAGTGTTTGACATTTTAACCATCACAATTCTGTCCCTCAGTATGAAAGCATCAGGGTAAATGTTGTGCCTTGTGGGCTAACAGACAAGGACTGGTTTCTCTTCCTTAATCGTGCATGCCCCACCCCCCCACCCAAATGCACCCACTCGCCTGCCCACCCACCCACCCACCCACCCACCCGGATACAGCCTATTCCATGCTTTGGGGAATGGCAATCTGGTGTTGTTGGATGAAGCCGCCCCAGTACTCCCAGGCCACAGAGGAGCGGAAAAAAAGCAGAATTAACATTTAAAAAGAGAGCCCCCGGTTTGAGGAAGCTCTTTGCCCAGTGCCGGGCATCAGTAGGGTAGTGTGGATAAAAGACTAGTGTTACCACACCCCTCCCCCGCTCTGTAACATCTGCATTTACAGCAACACAAACAGCTCTGCTTTAGCAGGTCTTCATTAGGATGCGAAATAGAGATTTTCTATATGCTTAGAAAAGGAAAAATCTGGTAAATTTTTTACCGATGAACCAAACATTCCTCTCCCATTACGGCCAATACGTTCAATTTTCAATTAAATATCTTGTTACAGTTTTTCAGGCAGCAGAACTTAACAGCCCTTTCTATTGCCTTTGGTAAAGTGATAGTTTAATAAGATAAAAACGAATGCTAAATTAGATACAGTACATTTTAAATAAGACAATTGGAATATTTGTGCCAAGTTGACATTATTTTCTTGAAGTACTTCTTTATGCTATTGCACAGACACATGCTACAGTAGCCTACACATGGGTGGTGTACCCTCCAGGCTGTGCATGGCCATGCAGGAGAAACACCAGCACAAAAAAAGAAGCAGGGGACTAACATTGTTTCCCCCCATTCTGGAAGAATTTTGGACGAATAAACATATTAGCCACTTTCCAGCAAGCATACAGCACCAAAACGTAAACAATGCACATGTTTGCGATATCCAATTTAACATGGAAGGATTCTAGTACATTGACTAGCACAAGCCTTATTAGCCTAGTTGTACAGAATTGTCAGAAATGATTGTATCGTTTCCTAGAAAAACAGAAAACATGGCTGTCCCCCCCACCATCTTTCCAAACCCAATCGACAAAAATAACTTTTTAACTGTTAAGGCTAGATACTGAGCCATGGGGAGCAGAAAATAATTGTCAAAAAACTGCAAAATAAGTTACTGGAAATGCATACATTTGGAAAAGGATATAAAAAGAGATCCAAAGACTTGCAAATGACCAAGACATGTCAGCCAAAACTACCAGAAGAATTGCTCGGGATACAAAGAAAAACCCACAAGTAACCTCAGGAAGGATACAGGCTGCTCTGGAAAAAGACAGGGTGGTTGTTTCAAGGAGCACAATACAACAATACTGCATGGTGGAGTTGCCAGAAAGAAGCCTTTACTGCACCGGTGCCTAGTGCTGGGCGTTATACCGGTTCACACCAAATACCAGTGTTTATTTTTGTTATGATATGATTTTTTTATATACCGCTGTATTTGAATACATAACATTCGGAACACTATGCTGCGCTACACTGTTTCAGTTCGGACCCTTTTCAATGTGGCGCTTCTAAACACGCATGGTGCGACTGCGAGGCGTGGTGAGGGTAAACAGTAGTGCTCAGGGGCTGGTTGCACCAGCTGGACATATATAAGTCCTAACTGTACGTCCAACCTAAAATGTCCTTTACGTCAGACTTAATATTTATACCTGTTGCACCAGCCGGGCATAAGCTCTCAATGAGCTACGCCTAGTAGCTAGCTGGCACAGCCAGGGCGCAGGTTTATATAAATTATTTAAAATGTATTGTTTTTCTGACTCTCTGATTGCATTAGGAGTTTGCTGTAATATCTTTGTAGAAAGACCTGTTTGGTCAATCGAAGATATAGGGCACAATATTTACGCTAGCAGCGAACTACATGGATTATGAATCAAATGCCTGGAAATAGCCAACGTGTTGTTTGTTAAAATGGTACTAACTACATTAGAAACAAATCTTGATCAGTCACTTTCAGCTGTGCGATCCATCCCAATACGTAAAACATTATGTTTTCCATCACTACAGTATTGAACATTAATGCTTGTTAAGACTGACGCTTCACTGCCCTTCCTCATGCTAAGTTGTGAATATATTTTCTGTTATCTTTCTCAAGTTAGGACGATGCTAGTTGTTTTGTCTAACTGAAGTTGGTTAAAGCAGCAAATTCCCTGTATTTTCATACTGTAATGCACAGCACACACACACATTCTTTGGATTTGTAACTCAGTTACTAATTAGTAAACAGGTTTAGCTATTTACATTTCTCTTGCAGGCACATCGAATTTAGGGATCAAAATATTATTAGTGGAATTTATAATTACATGAAAATAATATGTTTTTAAGCCAATGAAATGCAAGTATTTTAATGGTAGCTTCTCTTTTCTTTTACACTTTATGGCTTATGGAACGAAAGTTGGCAGGGGGCAACATTGGACCGTTTAAAACTTTATTTGTCCATTTGATCTATTTCGATTAAGGAAAGAACACTGTTTAGCAACTATCACTAGTAATATTCTGATCTCACAGACACGCACTGCTTACGGTGGACTTAGCTATGACTAGTCTTATTTTTATTTGGTGCAACAGCTGTAAATTCTTAGCCTGGTCCTACCAGACTCTCGTACGTACATTTAATTTGTACCGAGAGTCTGGCCACTCCATTGACACAGTGTTGCCAACGATTTTCAATGGAAAGTAGCTAAAGCCTGCTCAAAAAGTCTCCAAATGGCGCTAGATGACGTCATACGCTAATTAACATTTGTGACGTCATCACATCCACTGAAATAAGATTCTGCACACAACAAAAACAGGAATGAACAGCTGTTTAAAAATTATGATTAAGTGCATAAATTAAACTCTTTAAATTTAAAACAAAAGGGAGCAAACAAAGATTACTGATCCTTGACAATGCTGTTTCCCGTGGTCATCCCCCCCCCCCTTGAAGAGTGAGAACAAGTCTCCAAAAGTCGCCAATAACACCACAAAAAAATCGCTAAGTTTGTCGCTAGTCGCTTTTTAAAATAAAAGTCGCTAAAGAGGTCTGAAAAGTTGCTAAATCTAGCGACAAAGTTGCTAAATTGGCAACACTGCATTGACAAGCGTTAACTTCCTTGAAGGCGGGTACTTAATTGAACTTTAAAACTATTGGATCTGCCATAACCAATCGCTACGTTTGGTCGTGACATACTACAACTCAAACTAGTGCAGGACATCAACGTCAACGTTCTCATCCACTACCTCTGTTCACTGATTGGACCGGTAAAAAAAAAACACGAACATGCCGCAAACCCCGACGTAGTACTGAAGTAAAATGAAGTACGTAGGAGGGCGGAACCAGGCCAGTAAATTCTACTCACAACATCGGATACAAGCAATTTGCTCCACCACCTTAGCTGCAAGCACGTCTTGGGAAATCAAAAATGTATGAATAGTACTGAAATAATTCCTCTCTCAAACAGTAGAAAATCCTGGGAACACCTGATTATGCATGTAAATAAATACAAATACAGTCAAATACTGTGAAACCGGTAGAATTTTGAAAAATACTGTGATATACATATTTGGTCACACCACCCAGCACTACAAGTGCCACAAAGGTCCAGTTGCAATATGCCCAGCAACACATTGGCATGTCTCACATCTTCAGGCACACTGTAATTTAGAGTGACAAGATCAAAATAAAGCTTTATGGTCACAACCATAAGTGCAATGTTAGGAGAGCCATCAAAAAGGCCTATAGTAAAAAGAATACCATCCCTACTGTGAAGCATGGTGGTGGCTCACTGATATTTTTGGGGGTGTCTGAGCTCTAAGGCACAAGGAACCTTGTGAAAATTGATGGCAAGATGAATGCAGCATGTTATCGGACAATACTGGCAAACAATTTGCATTCTTCTACATGAAAGCTGTGCATGGGACATTCCAGCATGACAATGACCCTAAGCACAAGGCCAAGTTGACCCTCCAGTGGATACAGCAGAATAACGTGAAGGTTCTGGAGTGGCCATCACAGTCACCTGACCTTAACATCATCAAGCGACTCTGGGGAGATCTCAAACATGCGGTTCATACAAGATGACCAAAGACTTTGCATGACCTGGAAGCATTTTGACAAGCCGAATGGGCAGCTATTCCACCTGCAAGAATTCTGGGCCTCATAGACAACTATCCCGAACGGCTGCGGCCTGCCATTGATGCTAAAGGGGGAAATACACCGTATTGAGAACTGAGGGTATGCAGACATTTGAAAAGGGGTCATTTCATTATTTTCTTTGTTGCCATATATTTTTTTTACAAATATGCAATTTGGTTATGAGTTACAGCTGAATATGAATCCCATTAGAAATAAAAACAAATTGTTTTGCATGCTCACTCATGCTTTCTGTAAAAATTGTACATCTATTACCAATTCTCCAAGGTTATGGAAAATTTTAAGCACAACTGTGTAGTTAACTTCTAAGTAGAGATTTTAAACAGTAAAGTTCAATTTTAGGAAATGCTAAACGAGCTATTTTAGCAAATACATGTACTCCTTGGATGATGTCTGTGATCTTTTGACAGTTGAGGATATTGACATCATGTTACCAAGCAGTGCCCAAAATAACTTAAACGTACAATATGTCGTTTTTGGCCGCTAGGGGTCTCTCAATCAAAACAATAGCAAGAGATGTACTTGAATGACGTTGGGATGTAGCGTGGGATCATCGGTTTTGTTATCGGACAACCTTTCAATCTAGCATCACCAGCAGAAAAAAATGTTCACTGACCAATAATGTATTGTTAAAAATATTATAACTTTATTTACGTTATGTTTGGCGGTTCCCTGGAACTTAGAGCAACTAGCGCAGTCAAAGGTTATATGAGGCCATTGACGGAAAACAAAATGAAACGTCCCGTGTCTTCGAATTATATTACAAACTTCTCTTTGTTTGAAAGTTGGTGGAAACATTTAGGATAATGTAAGTACACAACTAAGAAATATATATAATCTTGTTATAGTGATGTTTGCTTTTTTAATGCAAAGTACGTCTTTTGTTATTGTTTTGGAAAACGACATATCGTACCTTTAACATCCAAGTGCTTGATGATACCACCCTCTTCCTAAACTTATAAACACAACTTTCTGTCACACCTGTTAGTCTAGCTAATCATACACAATGGTGCTGAATACCGGAAATATGTGAACATGTAAACATTGACATCCATGCTTGATTTTGATTTCAAGGGGGTGGATGGCGTCAAGAAAATGTGATATTAATTTCCTGGGCGCTGCTCTTTTACATGTAACCAAACCATGCAAAACTCTCATCCTAAGTGCCATCTATTCATTTAAGAGGGGTGACATTTCCCTGCTAGTCCCATCTGTCAGCTTCATAGCAAACCAAGTGGCAGGG
Organism: Umbra pygmaea; assembly: GCA_016801145.1. Taxonomy (NCBI): domain Eukaryota; kingdom Metazoa; phylum Chordata; class Actinopteri; order Esociformes; family Umbridae; genus Umbra; species Umbra pygmaea. The sequence goes on along the minus strand of JACXGM010034816.1, from coordinate 3,288 downwards.
CTCCCGTTGGACTGGAGAACAAATTACAGATTGTGCCTTGAAGGGAAGTAATTCCAAACGGAGGGCTAGGTGGTGGGAAGGATGCAATGAGGGATGGCCTTGTAGGTCTGAGCCAAAAGTGTCACACACACACACACACACACACACACACACACACACACACACACACACACACACACACACACACACACACACACACACAGACACACACAGACACACACAGACACACACAGACACACACACACACACATTCTCCTCTCACTGTGTTCGCTGTAATTTTGCTCAGCTGTGGCTCATACATCTCTGTCACAGCACATTTTCACATCATTTTTATGTCTGGTTTGAAAACACTGCAGCTATAATTATTGGCGAAATAACCTTCTAGCAGTGGAGGACTTGTCATTTAGTGTTGATGTTTTGCAGAACATTTGGATCATATTTTTAAAATTTAGTAAATTAATATATTTTTCATTGGAAATAAGAATATTTTTTTCAGAGAAAATTAGAAAAAGAAGAAGCTTATTGTAAGAAATGTGTTTACTACATTTACCCAAAAAATGTTTTAGAACAATGTCATACAAGGCCAAAAAACAACCACTGAGCAGCAATCCTTTCAAAAGACGCTGAGTCATATTAATCAGGGCACACCAACAGAGATCAACTACCAGCTACAGGCTGTTTTCTTCCTATTTTTTCAGAAATTAGGGCAGAGGTGGCTGAGTAGCCTATACATCTTCAAGTTATACAGGGTTGTTTAGAAAAAAAAACAACAGTACTAAACAATTCATTTATGAAAATGTTGTTTGTCAACAGTAAGACCTCTCCTTCACCAAAATTTTGGCAAAAAATGCATGGTGCGGGCACAATTATTCACAAATACTTCAACAGTCACAATGTCGTCAGTGAAGCCAAAACTTTATTTTGCAATAAATCTGAATGTTCAAGAAAGAAAACGTCTTAGTGCACATTATTAATCAGCAACTAAATTACAAATTATTATTTATATTAAAATGATTATTTTATAGTAATATATTATATTACTTAATATATTATTAAATATGTTGAAAAAAGTGTAAAATAACATGAAACTTAACAGTGTTAGCCCTTTAATATTCATTCAATTCAGTTAATTTGTCAATAAAGACTCCCTTCTTTTCAATAACTTTAATGAGCCTCCCATCTAGGGCTGGGCGATATAGCCCGAAATGAATAGCTTGATATATTTTTTAGCTTCTAAAGACTAACAGTAATCTCTCTTTTATCTATGTAAAAACAGGGATTTTTATCAATCATATCAGATGTGGTGAGTAAGTATGACACATTTGTGAGCTCTATTTTGTATACCAGAGCATGGGTGTCAGTTTGGTTTGTAATGTGCTGGGGACAAAGATGTTGTCAGAAGTACAATTTTAGAAGTGCTGGGTTCAGTCTTCTGACCTTCCAATACATAACTACTGTCTGACCTGACCTCGCTGCCGCAAAACACTAACGGCCTACCGGGAAATGTCCAGACTCTCCCAATTAACACACCTGAGCTTTTTCTCAAATAAGGTGGTGGGGCCAAAATGACCAGAAGTTCTCAATCTATTTGGCATGATGCCATGACAGTGGGTTCCACATGAATAAAGAAAGTATATGAATTACATATAATTACAGTACATAATAGACAAGCTTGTGGGCCCAAGTTCAGGTGTCAAACCCACAGAATCAGAACAACTGCTACATAGGCTACTGGTGATCATAAATTAACAGCTTTCTTTGAACGCCTCTTTTTGTGAACTCACGTAGCACAGAGTAGTTGGTGTGACTAATCGAGTCTGTTTCCGAAGATGGTGGCTGCCTTGTAGGCATGAACGGTAATGTCTTTTAAACTATATTTTTAATAAACTGTCTGTACACTTAGAAAGTTCTCAATGCTTCGGTTCGCAAGTAGGGACTCTCATTTTGCTACAGTGGAAGTGTGGTGCTATTTTGAGCCTTGTTAGTGGTCTATAATAGCGATTTATTTTTACTTAATTTGTGCCCTCAAAACTAGCGTTAAAAGGTAATTATCAGTTTGCACTAAAACTGGGCACATTTGATTAGCATGAAAACATATCCCAGAGAACGGTTGACTCAGTAGCAATGTGTTATTAACATCTAGGTTAATTTTGCGCCAGAGTTGTCCTTTAATGTTGATTAATAGAGTAATTTTTATAGAATTTTTGTGTTTGTTCGAAACGGCGCATCATATTCTTAAATATGCACTCTCGTCAAAACTCACATTATAATCTGAGTCTAGCTGTCTAAACTGCAAAATGAATCTTGTTTATATCATGTCTGCACTTTATTGTTTATGCTGCAAATTTGCAAGTGAAGAATTCAGTCAGTGAGCACATGCACTGAACAAACTTTTTCTATTTTTGGTTAATCAGAGGGCGCAGGCGAACATCAAAACAGACTGGTATACTATTGCCACACGCGCAGACAAGTGTGGAGGTGTTTTCGTTTTTTGCAAAAGGCAAAAGCATTTAGGCTTCTTTTATCTAAAAGGTGATTTATTCGGTAAGATAGTGAATAATTATGAAAACAATGGAATTGTAATTTCAAGTACCTTCAAGCACTTTAGCCAAAATTCCAGCACTTTTTAAACCTTGAAAACACAATTGTTGGTAATTATATTCTATATAATCATGTTTAAATACAGTTTGAACAGTTTAGAATGGTATTACTAAATGAGAGAGTTATATGGCTATAGTTAAGGGCCTGTTGTAGGAACATTACATGTTACAGACAGGGAGACATGTTCAGGGTCAAGACAAGACTTTCCTTTAGGAGAGGAGACGAAGGAAACAAGGCCAAACGATGACGTAGTACAGAGAGAGAACACTTACAGTCTTATATTATAACATCAGCATAAAGCATCAGCTTATGGCTTAGGACTTATAACTTATAACTCTGTTATATATTAGACTGCTTATAACTATATGAACTATTGTAGGTTAGACTGTAATTCCATCACAGGTCTAATACATTGTTGCAACACATTTTAATGACTATTTCCTAGCCTCTGCACAAAAACTGAGTTTGAGTTTTATAAAAACCCACCGCCCTTCCACATTGGTTAGTGGCGATTCTGCCCTAAATATAATACCTACAAATGAGGCAGTGGTTGGAAAAATACTCTCAACCCTGTCTAACAGTAAAGCAAAAGATACATATGGGCTTGATACTGCATTTTTAAAACACTACAGAGAATTTATTATCTCTCCTTTAACAATTTTAATAAATAAGTCAATAAATGAGAGC
>JACXGM010034815.1:0-11873 GCA_016801145.1 Umbra pygmaea | reverse complement strand
TTTTCTTCCATATCTTAGGAAATCTTTGTCTACTCTTATTTTTTATTGTGGGTAGATTCATCTGTAAGAAGAAATAATGTGTTATTAACATGACTAATATTTCGTGAAATAGCCTTCTGCCTGTCTAGAAATAAGTACTTTGATCATATGGAAAGTAAATTTAGCCTTCCTGGCAATGATTGTGCAAACTGTACAGCAAGATTCTCTATATTTTAGGTTCGGGTGCGGGCTTCTGAATGCAACTTTTGTCCAAATCACGGAAATTGGAAAAAATAACGTAAATCACGGAATTTGGAAAAAATGAAACGGAATTGGCCAAAAAATAACACTAATTTCATAGGGCCCTATATATAGAATATAATTTACTTTGTATCCCACTTTAGGAAATGTTGGTCTACAACAACAGCACAGAACAAAAATAATGACTGCAGTTATCAGTGTGTAAAAAACTTTCTATATAGCGCGCCTCCGAACCGTTTGTAAAAACGTGCATATCACACAAAGTATATTCGCTAAAATACAGTAAGCTACTAGTGTGGAATTATTCTACAATATTCACTCTATTGACAGTAAAATAGACCATCATGAGTCAATCTACTGCAATAATTCCTCTCTCAAACTGTAGAAAGAATGCTGGGAACACTTGATTATGTATGAAAAATGAAATACCGTCAAATACCGTGAAACCGGTAGAATTTTGACAAATACCGTGATATACATTTTTGGTCATACCGCCCAGCCCTAGCGTCACTCTTCCTCACGCACGGCATGCGTGCTCACTCACTCACTCACTCACTCACTCACTCACTCACTCACTCACTCACTCACTCACTCACTCACTCACTCACTCACTCACTCGCATTAAGTGCAATCCTCTTTTTGTAATGTTGTATTAAGAAGACAAAAGTAATCCCAAATGGCCTTTTACTATCACCTGTATTCTTGATACAAGAACTTGCAGCCCACAAGATTGTCTGGAATGTAGTTATTCAAAATAAGTTATTTATATTTCTGCATGGCCCGCTTGACTTCTTAGGTCTCTGTATGTGCCAAATTAACGTAATTATGCATTTAGATCTTCATGAGTTGTTTGGAAATAAATTACTGTTGTATTAAATGAGAAGGCATATTTAAAAATAAAAAATATAAAGTATAGCCCTGACTGGTGTGCAAAGTCGACAACATTTGTATTCGGTGTGCCATGAGTGAATTCCAGAAGTGCTAATTAATGTAATTATTAACATGCTGGGTGTTAAGGCTGGGCAATATGGGCCGACATGAAAATCTCAATATTGTTAGTCATTAAAGCTACAAAAATATATCAAGATATTTAGTTATTTTAAAAGTTTGGAAAATGTGTACACATATGTAAAGAAAAAAGGGGATTTTTGTTATTAAAATTAACAAGTGAAGAATTGCAGCAATATTTGTCAAAGAGGTGTGCAAGACAAAGACATTGTTTTGGAACATTTAACAATCTCTGTCAATTTAATATTAAAATGTATTGTAGTAAAAGAATAATGCTCAATCATATTAGATGTGGTAAGTAAAAAATGACAGCTCTATTTTGTATGCAGAGGTTCTTTTGCACAAAGCAAGCCGATCCACTTTTCCATCTAGATAAGAGCATTAAAATGAGAAAAAAATTATGGGACAAAAAGCACTACTAAGAACACTTTTTACCTTGCCCAAGGACAAAACGAAATTTGGCTCATTCGGGAATTGAACTGGCAACCTTCTAACGATAAGTCTGACTCCCTAACCACTGAGGCATTTCAATGTATGAGCAAAGAAAGCATATTATGGACAAAATAATAATGGCTATTTTCAGAAATTGATTATATTGTCCCCGTATATTCTGAACTCTGTTCAGTAAAAACATGCATGTATAAAAAAATGTTTTTATCTACGTAAAATTCAGGCTGACAGGACAAATTAACGGAATGTTAAATAGCACAGCTTTAAGAAGCATAGGTGATCTGAAAGACGAGGGTATAATTAGCTAGGATAATAGTTTCAGTCAAGCATAATGACAAAGGAAAATTACCAAACACTGAGGCTTACACAATGGTGCGTTCCAGACCTGGAATGACCCATGTGGTGAAAAGCAAAATGTACTTGAAAGTTCATAATGCTTAAACCAAATTAAAAGACCACTGTAAATTATGGGAGAATCAAAGTAAATATTTGTACATTCAAATGTAGGCTACCAGTGTTTCCTCTGTAATTTGTTGTTGCTGTGGGGTGAAATTTGTCCGGGGGCAGTCAAACAATAAATGTGCATAAACCTAAGATGTACTGTGTACAGGAATAACAACATTTTTAAGTTGGCACTGTCATCTGAACCATTTGCTCTTGACAATGTGTAGAAAAATCTATTCTAAAACAAATTTCCTATTTGTGTAATGGATGAAAAGTCTTAGTAGCCCAGTTTTTGTATTGAAAATTTGGAATAATGTATTTTTTTTTGATAATGTTTTTTTTTTAAATTTTAACTCCATAGTTGCCTTACTCAGTTATTTTTTATTTTAATCATTTCGAACCATATCAACCATCTAAAAATCCGGTTAAAAAAATTTATAATTTCTAATTCTTACTGGATTGTTTCTTTGATCCCATACAATCCCTAAAAGATAGCTTCTTAAAACAATTTATCTCATGAGTCCTAAAGGATCCTATCTGATAAAAAATCCCACAGCACTGTATTACTGGGGGTGTATGCATGTCTTAGTTTCAGTTAAAAAAAAGTGCTTCAATCACCCTTACACTAGTTACACATAGGAAAATTTGAAAACAACAAAATCCCTACTGAAGGTTTAGCCTTGTAAACTTCTAAGCAAGAACACATTGTCCAAAACAAGTTTAATAGCAAAAACACAAACACAAAACCAAATAAAATCATTTACACTAGGTTATTGCCCAGCCCTAGATTCAGAGCAACATCAACTGTATTGCAGCTGTGCAAAACATCGCCCTAATGGCAGAGATCAATGCTGAACCCATCAAAAGGTGGATCACAGGCACCTCCCATGTTGACTTCACTACAGCAGAACAGATCAGGAGTCTGAGACCAAAGAGCACAGAACCCATTACGGCTGGGTTGCTATAGGCCATAGCCTTTTTAATATAGATGTGGTAGGCTAGTATAATAATGAGAACAATCAAATTGAAGCAAAAAAGTGCACCACGAAATCTGTCATCTTATATAACAGATTTTGTACGATTAGAAATGATTCAAAACGTATTTATGTGCAATAGCATTCGATTTCAGAAAGTATTTTTGCAAATAATCTATAGCAGGGTTTCCCGCACCACTTTACAGTCTAGGCGGCCACCTTAAGAACAGACGTCTGCCGTATTAACTACGCATTCGCAAAATAGTAAATCTGAACAGCGCCATCTAGTGGTGTATTAATAGCATTGCGCTCAGTCAATAGCATTCATAAGCAGTCAATCTAAACACCTCTGCACATTTCGACTATGATGCTTTGCGGTTTGGATGTAGCCTAATATATTAGCTTTTTTGTTCAGACTGTAAATGAAGAACTGCCAAGTGTCAAATAGCAGGTAAGGAAGATCGCCGCAAAACAGTGTTTCATTTTTTTCTCCTCGTTTCTGATTCATCAAAATGCAGTTCAAGACTGACCAAAACAGTTGGCTATATTAAGGCAGAAACGATGCCAGAATAATGTAGTTTTACTAAATAATTTAGAAGGCTACAACAGTATTATATTGCCCTATTTGTTTTAATAAGGGTAAGCGTAATAATTATTTTATACACTTCAAGCATGTCTCCTGTTTAATAATAAGTTAGCAAAGACATCATGGTGTCAAACTTGGCATTTTATTTATTGACATATTTACTATAACTATAACTCACTCCATTGGAGAGCAACATCGGATAAAATGACATTGCTCTATTATCGTGTTGTTGATTTTGTTTCTGAGTCTAGCTTCATAGGGTTTGGTGTATTTTTTGTGCGCTTTCACACTTCCATCCGTTGTATGAAACATTAACTAAAAGCCTCCACTGGGTTCTCCACCTGCCAAATGAATTCTTACAGCTATATCTGACAGCTACATTCATCTGCATCGTTTTAATTAAGTTAATTAATATGCATTAATGGTGCAGGTGCGTTATTCCTGCCAATTCACCCATAGAATGCCAATTTCATGGATAAAAAAGACAATTACATTATAAATTGACTACGGTATGATTTAGACATGTCCATTTGACTATGTTAAAAGTCAGACATCACACAGCCCTAGAACCCACCAGCCCATCTCATATCTAGAGTGCTTTCCAGAATGGCTTTATGCAGCTTATCTCCAAACAGACTTGATTAACACCATAAGAGCCAGTGGCACCACATTAACACCATACAATGATCTTCTGAGATGTGCCGTTAGTCAGGCTCCAATGACGTGACCCAGTAAACGGGCCCACCGAGCCAGCTAGGCACAAGTCCATCAGTAGATCAGCAGTTAGCAGTGTTGCGTGACAAGGCTAGAGAGACAGTCAGACAGACAGCCAACGAGAGGGCGGGCGAGCCAGAGACCTGCTGCCAAATGTGGAGGTTGAAGGGCGAAGGCACACTGAAAGGTGTTAAATGTCACACAGGTTGAGACACACGGCGCCGCAGACCAACAAAACCCTACTCACTCCCACTCTTCAAGCACATACTGAGATGTGCAGTACGTAAACACTCACACACACATGCAGAAGAGAGAATGATACACCCACACATTGTGACTAGACCCAGTTTGAACTGGAAGGAGACCTACGTTGCGTCTCATCCATCCCTAGCCACCGTCCATTAGAAGAGGTATTAGAAGCTCAAGCCCTACCATCATCAAAGCCACGGTCAGAAAGCACCTCAGAGTAGGACTGTAGAGATAGAGTTGTGCTCATAAATTTACATATCCCTGGCAGTAAAACATTTCCAAAAAATAGGACTGGTTTTGCAGAAATATTTAGGGTTAGTGGTCAGGAGAAGCCATTTATTAACACATAAGACGTGCCCTTTTAAATCATAATGATAACTGATATCACCCAAGTAACCCTGGGCAAAATTTTACATACCTTTGATTGGCCTGATAATATAAACACAAGTTGACACACACAGGTTTAAATGGCTATTAATGCTAAGGTTCCCACCTGTGACTTGATTGATTTTAGTTAGTGTCTGTGTAGCTCGAGACCCCTGCACATTCCTTCCAGGGCTGTACTGACTTTGCTGGATACTGAGCCACGAGGAAAGCAAAAGAACTGTCAAAGGACCTGCGAGAAAAGGTAGTTGAACTTCATAAATCAGGAAAAGGATATAAAAAGATATCCAAATATTTGAAAATGCCAATCAGTATTAATCAAACAATTAAGTTCCTCTTAAGTGTTTGATTAATACTGATTGGCATTTTCAAATTAGGGGTTATTTTGATATCAAGCCACAGTCAAGGAGACCAATGAATATTTCAGCCACAACTGCCAGGACAATTGTTTGAAATGCAAAGAAAACCCCACAAGCAACTTTAGCTAAAATGCATTTCTAGGGCCCTACAAAATCTTAATTTTTATTTTTTGTGATTCAACTTTTCATCTTAAACCTCCATAAACACCCTGGGCCAATTGTTCCCTTTTTTTTTATTACTGTACCACCAGGGGTCCTAGTACCCATGAATGAGAACCACTGCCCTAGGCAGAAGTGGTTTGCTCTATTATTTTTCTTTCACCCATCTGCAACTGAACAACTTTTTTGGACAAATGTGCATTCGAAAGCCTGCACCTGAAGCAAAAATATAGAAAACGCTGCTGAAATATAGCTAGTTTGCACGAGCATTGCCTGATAGGCCACATTTACATTTGATAAAAGTAATTATTTCCTGACACGTAGACAAAAGGCTGTTGCACAAAATGTGCATATGTATTTGTCACATTAACACTTTAAAATACAATAACCAGGTACAGACGTGCAAACTCGGGTGAAAAAGGTGACCCCAGAACAATTCTTTGTGATTTTAACATGTAAACGAAACATTCTGGTGCACTTTGAGAAGAAAACAAAAGACAACATTTACCTCAGGTAAAAACACTTGGACTACACTTAAAAATAAAACCTTCTCAAATAGCCAAATAATAATTTTCCTATCTTGTCCAATTTCCCACTGACCCTGCCTTGTCTACAGCTCAACAACTCCTTGGACAGATGTGGGATGGAGAAGGGCGCTCGCATGGTTAATCCGACCACATCACATGTCGCCGAGCCAGACAATTCTTTTTGCACAGTATGATTACGATCACCACCTATAGTTCCGTGATTGAATTTACAAGCATCCAATCTACCCACAAGGAGTAGCTGGAGAACGATGTGAAAAATTAGCTAATTAGACTTTTCCCAAATCTTGGGCAGCATTATACCAACTTGCACGGCCTAGTGCTCTAGGTTCTGGGCAAAGTCAGAAAAGCCATAAATCAGGCTCAAACCACTAACTATCATGATGTAGCTTCTCCTGCAATGCAGCGCCTTAGACCACTATGCCAAGCCCTTTTCCTCTCTTTCTGACACTGTTGCTCAATCAATTTTGGCCACTGTCAGTTGAATAATGCAGTTGAATAAAACACACAATGGTTTTGTTCAGCTATTAATCGTCAGACATACTTTCACTAAGGCATTGGTAGATATGTCTATACATTAAATCCAACATTGATATACTGCTCAAAACAATAAATGGAACACTTAAACAACACAATGTAACTCCAAGTCAATCACACTTCTGTGAAAGCACACTGACCACTCAGGAAGCAACACTGATTGACAATCAATTTCACATTGGAACAGACAACAGGTGGAAATTATAGGCAATTAGCAAGACACCCCCAATAAAAGAGTGGTTCTGCAGGTGGTGACCACAGACCATTACTCAGTTCCTATGCTTCCTGGCTGATGTTTTGGTCACTTTTGAATGCTGGCGGTGCTTTCACTCTAGTGGTAGCATAAGACGGAGTCTACAACCCACACAAGTGGCTCAGGTAGTGCTGCTCATCCAGGATGGCACATCAATGCGAGATGTGGCAAGAAGGTTTGCTGTGTCTGTCAGCATAGTGTCCAGAGCATGGAGGCGCTACCAGAAGACAGGCCAGTACATCAGGAGATGTGGAGGAGGCCATAGGAGGGCAACAACCCAGCAGCAGGACCGCTACCTCCACCTTTGTGCAAGGCGGAGCAGGAGGAGCACTGCCAGAGCCCTGCAAAATGACCTCCAGCAGGCCACAAATGTGCATGTATTCACTCAAACGGTCAGAAACAGACTCCACGAGGGTGGTATGAGGGCCCAACATCCACAGGTGTGGGTTGTGCTTACAGTCCAACACCATGCAGGACATTTGGCATTTGCCAGAGAACACCAAGATTGGCAAATTCGCCACTGGTGCCCTGTGCTATTCACAGATGAAAGGAGGTTCCCACTCAGCACGTGACAGAGTCTGGAGACGCCGTGGAGAACGTTCTGCTGTCTGCAACATCCTCCAGCATGACTGGTTTGGCGGTGAGTCAGTAATGGTGGGGGGTGGCATTTTTTGGGGGGGCTGCACAGCCCTCCATGTGCTCGCCAGAGGTAGCCTGACTGCCACTAGGTACCAATTTGAGATCCTCAGACCCCTTGTGAAACCATATGCTGGAGCGGTTGGCCCTGGGTTCCTCTTAATGCAAGACAATGCCAGACCTCATGTGGCTGGAGTGTCAGCAGTTTCTGCAAGAGGACGGCATTGATGCTATGGACTGGCCCGCCCGTTCCCCAGACCGAAATCCAATTGAGCACATCTGGGACATCATGTCTCGCTCCATCCACCAACGCCATGTTGCAAAACAGACTGTCCAGGAGTTGGCAGATGCTTTAGTCCATGTCTGGGAGAACATCCCTCAGGAGACCATCCGCCACCTCATCAGGAGCATGCCCAGGCATTGTAGGGAGGTCATACGGGCACGTGGAGGCCACACACACTACTGAGCCTTATTTGACTTGTTTTAAGGACAATTACATAGTTGGATCAGCCTGTAGTGTGGTTTTCCACTTTGATTTTGAGTGTGACTCCACATCCAGACCTCCCTGGGTTAATAAATTTGATTTCCATTGATAATATTTGTCTGATTTTGTTGTCAGCACATTTAACTATGTAAAAAAAAAGAGTATTTCATACAATTAGTTCATTCATTCAGATCTAGGATGTGTTATCTTAGTGTACCCTTTATTTTTTTGAGCAGTGTATATACATTAGTCTACTTTTTTGATGAAGTATTAACAGTGAATGAGCACTGTGAAAACAGAGCTCTGTGTCATCAGCGTGCAGTCAAAATTCACAATGGCTAATGTTAGCTATCCCCTCATAATATGAAAGGTGTTTGAAAATGTAAGGTAACATTGTAGGCTCACACCAACTTCATGGCAAAAAAAATACATCACAAGTTACCAATTGCAGATAAACAACTTGACAATGATCCAAAACGTGTTTTGGAAGGGGCCACCGGTTGAACCCTGCAATGGCAACATGTGGAAAGTGTTTTGTAGTAAAGAGTAGAATGGGGCTCAATTTTTGCTTTCAACCATCTCCAGGCAAGAAAATGATTACATCTGTTTGTTAGATCATCTTAGTTTTTGTATTACTTGTGTAAATGTTCTACTGATTATTCCGAAAATTTATTGGAAAAACCAGCCAGGCCCAGATGGTGTAGCACTTGCTCAGGTAAGGAGCTGGTAAACGTTATCTACATTGGATTTGTTAGTAAAATAAAAATAATGGCTCACAAAATATTGCTCAGTCTGTACCATTTTGAACTAGGTGGGTGGTAGGCCTGCACAACTCAGGGAAAAATATAAATCATGATTTATTAGGTTAGAATTGATATCACGAATCTCTGCCACAATTTTTTTCTCACAACGTTTAATGTTTATTGCACACATGAATCACGACAATACAAATTGGCAATGCAGTGTAATGCTAACTAACTAATGGGCAGAAGTTGACCCCTTAAGACACAGCCCCTTCTCATTTGCATAATGAGGCAGAAATGCATACAGAAATGTAAAAATGACAGGCAGACATAAGTAGCTTTGAAGAAATAAATAGGGTAAAAAAATACAAAGGAAGAATAAAACAGATAAAAATATTATAACATACTAGGGGTGGACCGGTAAACAAAAGTCACGGTTCGGTTCATACATCACGGTTAGGTACAAGTTCGGTACAATGGAGGGAAAAGCTAAACAAAAATGTCAGTGGGTTCTCTAACTCTTGTGGGTCGCCACCAATACTCGTCCTTAGTGCTGACTCACTCACCGGACCGTCGATCTGACAAAAAACTGCATACTTAGCTCTGAAGCTAAGTAGCCAAGCTCCACCTAAGGCGGGGCTACGGATTAGGTGTCCATAAACAACTCGCGTATCTAACGGTAGTTCCGCATTACATTAAATAATTTGCACGTGAGCATTTACTTATTTATTAATTATTTTGGCAGACTTGGTCCTCCATAGACAACAGTCTGTGTTGGTTCTATGTACATTCTCTAATCTACTGCCAGTAGTAACAGTGTATTGTGTATTTCCAGAGTACAAATCAAACCACAGCACATTAGAATGAAACGTGCAGAGATCCCATGTTTGTGACATTAGCTGGAAATAAATGACTGAGTAACTGTCAGAGTTATACACAGCAACACAGACATGTAAACAGACATTAAACAGGATGGGCATTTTTCCCTAGGCTGAATTTCATCCCAATTCTATCTACGGTCCTGTCTTGTTACGACACTTAGGAGATCTTAATATTTTGACCAGCCATTCTGACCTATTCCACACTGCTCTTCCAACCAGGAAGTCAAGTGGGTTAGTGTGAAAGGGCACACTAACTCACCTGACAACCTTTATTAGATAGTAGAAACTGAGGGAGTTGTTAGAGCGCGCTGAGACCAGGAAATTGCTGCAGCTGATGTGTCCCCTCCACAAGTAATGGTGAGCAATTTGCATTTGCCAGAAGGATTCCTGGCTACCTGCCAGTTAGTGGCCCCGGAGGCTCAAACCTGAGTGGCACTACAAACAAGCTCCTTAAACCGCTGGGGCACATTGGAGGCCAGTTAGAAACTAGAAAGGTGTTTCTATTGCACACAAAAAAACTTTGAGTTACAACCTACCACCCGCCAATAAAATTGATTGTCTTTAAATATAATACATAACAGATATAAGCTACCGTAAAAGTTAAAGGTTCCATTAAGTACACATTAACTGGTAGACATAAGTATCACATTTGTTTAATTGCGTAGTAGCTATGTGAACAAACCAAATGTATGCCTATCATACTTAAAAGGAAGATAATGAAATTCCATAATTTGTTTATGTTCCTAAATCGTTGTGTAATTATTTGAAGGTCTTCCTCATCAGTCAGCTCTCTCACTCAGGGAGAACAGGGTCGAACTAGCACAAGTGCTACGTCAATAAGGCTAAGGCTATATGGGTCTTTGTAGATTAATGCGTTTGATTCAACATTGTGAAATACTGATCATTTGCATGAAAAAAATATATATTTTGCCAAGAAAATCCTAAAATAGTAAAACCCAACTGCTTTTGGTACAAAGAAATATACATTTTGTATAATAAGTCAGTTGCATGGTTTAAAATGTATATTTTCTTACCTCTCTGCAGACAAAACAACTCACACCCTACTTCCGGCTTTCAGTCTGCTAAGAGGCTCGTTCAACTAAAACATGAAATGCAGACTTTTTTTTTTATTCACACTTTTTTCTGTCAATAACATATTTTCAATCAGGGAGAATATCAGATAAAGAATATATACTTGATAGACGGATGGTATGTTGTGTTTAGAACCTATTGAAGTATGACTTTAAAAGACTGCATTTTTTTACATCCTGAACAGGCGGTCTCACTAGCACTGGGCTGGGAAGAAGCACGTGATCTGGTTTTTCTTTCACATCTGCATACAGATGTTGCTTGTCTAAAGTGTCCATTGAGGGGAGGCCTGTATGGAGTTACACCGCAAGAAATTTTATTACATTTCTGTGAGAGTTTTTCAAAGAAAGAAACAATGTGGCCACCAGGTGTCTCGGGTGAGCACATCTAAATTCATCCTAAGCATTTGACTTGGTTAACCTACTGTAGGTACAACCGCATATTTCTCTATTATTAAAACAACTCAATTCAAGTGAAAGTTAAATATACCTGTAACAATTGTACAAATTTCATTTTTTTTTTCAAATTTCATACAAAATAAATGTTTAATCTAAACTGACTTTATCTTTTAAAATACCTTTTGATCCTCGACATTCTATACAGTCTAAAACCTAAATTCAACTAAAATCAATGATGTTACAAGCAGCCTCGGTGGCTTAGGGGTTGCTAGGTAGTCTCTTACGCGGAAGATCAAGGTTCAATTCCAATGCGTTAATAAAGTAACATTTTGTTAGTATATTAATCAGACACTGTACATTAGGGCTGGGTGATAATTCAATATTTATCGTAATTGAGTTTTTGAAAATAATACCGAGAAGAATATCCCATATCGAAATATAGCGATAACAGCTGTTTTTGTTCTGAAACAAAGAAACATCCAACAAATGAGGAGTATTTCATATTGCTTGTAGTTCAGTTTTACCGGAAACTTCTAAACAGAAATATAAATATAGCTGCGAGCAGCGATTGCGGGCCCAAGCCGCTGGCACCGCAACCCCGGTGCCTTTCAGCCGGTGGCACCGCAACCGCGGTGCCTTTAAGCCGGTGGCACCGCAACCCCGGTGCCTTTAAGCCGGTGGCACCGCAACCCCAGTGCCTTTTAATTAGATTGAACAGACTTCATTCAAAGTCAATGCTA
>JACXGM010034814.1:0-11863 GCA_016801145.1 Umbra pygmaea | reverse complement strand
ACTGTTATAACATGAGACAGTGTGTCTCGCTAATAGATGACTGTTATAACATGAGACAGTGTGTCTCGCTAATAGATGACTGTTATAACATGAGACAGTGTGTCTCGCTAATAGATGACTGTTATAACATGAGACAGTGTGTCTCGCTAATAGATGACTGTTATAACATGAGACAGTGTGTCTCGCTAATAGATGACTGCTTGCCAACCTTCCAGACTGTCATCAATAAATCAACTTTTATATAAGACACCTTGTACTGCTAAATCCGCCAGCACAGACTGTATTTCAATGGGCAAATGTTTGCTTACAAATTGTTGTTCAGGAGCTTCACTGACGGAACAGAAACAGTACATGCATATCTGTGTAGCTCAGTTGGCAGCTGAAGAGAAAGTAGGCAAAATGGATGGAACATATAAGAACCTTTCAATAACACCGTCGGCTCCCATTCTGTGCTTGTCAGGTTTCAGGAGATGTGCTACAAGGCTTACTTGGCAATCCGGCAGCACGCCAACCTCTTCATCAACCTGTTCTCCATGATGCTGGGCTCCGGGATGCCCGAGCTGCAATCGTTCGACGACATTGCCTACATCCGTAAAACCCTGGCGCTGGACAAGACCGAGCAGGAGGCCCTGGACTACTTCATGAAGCAGATGAACGATGCTCACCACGGGGGCTGGACCACCAAGATGGACTGGATCTTTCACACCATTCGCCAGCACACACTCAACTGAGTCCCACTCACCCAGCCTCTCCGGACATGCCTGCAAGCGACCCACATCAACTTTTATGGGTGATCCCCAAACATCCTACATTGCACTTAACAATCCAGTATCTCTTTTTTCTTTCTTTTTTTACTTAATTTGTGTTTTCTGCTGGATCTTAGCAAAATTGTCACCTTACTTAAAAATGTTCCTTTTTTGCTTTAGTGTTTTTTGTTTTGTCACATTTGTTTGTGCTTTTCTCATTAATGACCGCTTCCCAGGTTATGTATTTTCTTCTTTGCTTTACTTTTCTGTATACCTGAAGTAATTGCCCATTCACATTTACAGGGTTTCAGGGTATCCATTTCTTTGTTTGAATGCCTTTTTTAACGTGTGTGAAATATAGGAAATTACCAGAAAAACAGGGTTTGAAATTGATCGTTTTGGAGCTGCAGTGTCTCTCCAAACCCACTCATTAACTTGCATAACTGCAGAAAGTGTTACATTGTGGCTCCCCCTGGTGGTCTTTACTGGCACCACAGTTTTGGAATCCATTTGTTGTCCTGTTGACATTACAGTCAGCGATAAGTGTAGATGTTTTTTTGATGTTCATTTGGTTTTGGCATCCACACACATACTGTTTGCCCAAGCTGTTAAACGGTGGCACCTTACAGCAGTACTTGAAGTAATGAATGATTGTAAAGTAACCCTTGCAGCGTGAAAAACGCAGCCTTATTGTAGAATGTACAATGAGCAAGCATTGGACCTGTCCCTTGTGTCTTTGAGGTAATATACCGCCCAATGAGCCACTTTCAGTGGCGCGTGGTCATAATGAATCTTGTGAAGTGCAATAAGCTTAACAAGAATTAACACTCCAGGCGGAAGCTTTCGTCATACATGTAAACTGTGCAGACGGATTGTGAACTGGGCGCATGTGACCGTGCTGTGGGTGAGCGTGGAGTGACTCTCCAGAACAGTTTTTCAGCATTAGGAGTTAAAACGTATGGAGGTGAGTAAAGTGCAATCAGGGACTGTGACATTTTTAATGGCTGTTTCAAGGCAGCTATCCCACCACTCGTTTCAACCTGAGCTTTATAAATATTTTGCGCCTTATAATTCCTGTAGAGTTGTGGCCATTATTTTGTTGGACCTAGGCCACTTTGAGAAGGAGCAGTACAATACGGGTTGTCGTCCATCTCTTTTGGAATAAACAATGTTTGTTTTTGGCTGAACCATGTATTCTAATTGTCAATCATGTTCCCTACAATAGATGATGTACTGTAACCTGGATAAATAAGGTGCTATCTGAAGAAGCTACTTTTTAAAGTTAACCCCCCCACACAACAGAATGGATTTTGGAAGAACTGATCAATTCAAAAGGCACTTTCCTTTTCCTCAAATATTTTGAGGATTCATTGAAAGCCAAAGTTGTCCATTGTTTCTTTTATGTGAATTACTCAATCTGCGTTACCATAGAAAGCCCTTGTATTGACATAGGTTTTCTAGGTCATCTGTATCAGTTGTGAGAAAAAAGGGCATGTAGTAAACAGGTGTTGTGACCTATGGTTATATGACTTTGGTGTATTAGACTGTATAATATACTTCTTGAAAAACAGACAGTACATTGGAAAACATGTCTCTCTGTTCAGTATTTCCAAACACTAATGTTCAATCAAATACAACCCAATTACCATCTTTAATACGCTACAGGAAATGAAGTTCACATTACATGGCTAACGACTGCATTATTAGCATAAATGTTATTTTTTGCTTTTAATGGCGGTGCCCATGTTTGCAGATGTCTCAGAACAAGACCCATCTGCCTCAAACTCTAGGACAAGTTTCAAGGGTCATCAAGCTACAGGGGCTTGATGAAAAAATACTACTGCTGTGACAAGGTTTCTTGTGTTGTTTCTATGTAGTAAACCAATGGATTTGTATAATGATGAACAGTTACTAATGTGGGTGAAATTAGCACTTTTCTTTTCAATGCTTTTGGTCCAACAGGACACCCTATTAGCCTTTTCTAAAAGCATTTAATTGTATCCTCCACCACTGAGACTTGTCTGATTCATTCGAACCTGTTAGTAGTTATCAGATTTTTAGTGTTTCAAATGCCATTAATTGCATTGTTGTATAATCTTGTTTGTTTTTGTGTGTATTTAGTGCAGTCCATAATTATTTGGACAGTTACACAGTTGTTGTTTTGCTTCTGTACTCCAGTACATTGGATTTGAAATTAAACAAAGACAATATGTACAAGTGCAGGCTGTCTGCTTTAGTTTGAGGGTGTTTGTATCAATAAACCTTTACTTGTTTTTGGAATTACAGCATTTTATTGATGGTATTCCTACAGAATTAGCACTTTACTGATGTACATTTCCTCAAACTAAAGATGCCAGTCTGCCCTTTAACCTTTCAGTCATTATTTAACTTCATATAAAATGTGCTGAAATAGAGCCAAAAGAATACAATGTGTTACTGTCCAAATAATAATAGATAGCACTGTATGTGTGGTGTGCGTGCATTATACATCTGTACAGGTTACAAATATATCTTGGGCTGGACCCATTTTAAAAGCCCAGTTTGTGTTATGCTTTGTTAAACCTCTTCTGCTGAACTGCTCCAGGGAAGATATGCTTTAGTGGAAGCATCATTTGTATTTAAAGAGGAAAACCTTCTGTTTCAGAAATGCTACTTGAAATGTACTTGTAATTTATCACGGATGTGGAAAACAAAGCTGGCCATGTGGTTTATAGCACTAAGGATTTGGGCAGGCGAATCCATACCGATGGGGAATGTTTCAATCATTTGGTCATTATATGCAAGTCTCTGCTTTTGGAGATTCAACATTGACTTGGGCCATAAAAGAAAAAACTGTGTGAATGGATTCAACAATTTGTTATTTAAGAACAAGGTTATCTTTGTTAGATGGAAATGTCTGGGGTGTTTATATTTAATACAGTACTTTCTTTCAAACACTATTGTTTATAGACATTGAATTATATTTTTTATATACTTTGTCATTACAATCAACAATGCTATAATGACTGTACTGTAACACAGGCATCCTGCATGAGAGTTGGTTTAAATGTTATTTTATAAATCCTGCCAATAGCTATAAAGAAGGTTTAACACTATAAGAACTGTAATATCTAACTAAGCATATTCCTGCATTATCCAACACAGTATAGCTTGTGTTTTTGTTTGTTCTTTGGTGTAAATACTCCCATTTTATCCAAACCTGACTACAATACTTTGAATGTTACGTGATGTACAAATAAAAAGCATAGCATAAGTACTCTTTTCTGTATAGTGTTTGTATTTCAGTGCTCAACCAGGAAGAGCTCACACGAAGGCTAATTACACGGAGTATCTAGATCAGTGATTTTTAACCCTCTCCTCAGGGCACACCAGACAATCCACAGTTTAGCTGTAGCTACTGAGCTAGCACACGTGATTCAAATTATTTTTTAATAATCATGCACTTGATTTGTGAATCCGGTGAGCTAGGTCATGGCTACAGCTAAACTGCAGAATATCTGGTGTGCTTCCAGGACAAGGTTGAAAACCACTTATCTAGAGCAGCGATACTAATTTCTGCGAGCCGCAATTCTGTAGGTTTTTATAACGACCCCAGTTGCGACTTCCAAGAATTAACATTCCACCCTAGTGATGATAAAACAAAACTATGAAATGACAGCTCACAAGAGCAATAATGAGTATCGCTGATCTAGAGAGCAACACAAGGAAACCCTTTTTTGACCCTGTAACCAGTGAAATTACACCCCAACCAGTATAATTAAAAACATTTATTTTTTGCTAAAAAGACAAAAATGCCCTTGGATGAATTAAAGGGAATGGGGGGGGGGGTTGCGTGGCACAGTGGGCTAAGTCGCTGCATTGCAGGACAGTCTACGTCAGGATAGTCAGCGGTTCGAGTCTGGTTATGGGTTCTCTGTCTTTCCCCGGACCTCCTGCACGAGGCAGCACAAATTGGCAGAGCACTGCCCGGGATTTGGGTTAGATAAATCAGATTTATCTCCAGTGACTCCTTGTGTTCAGATCGGGCGTGTCTGTGAACGTAATCATCCTGTGCATGATCTGACTAAAGGCTTCCGTGTTGGGTGAGCAGTACAAAATGAATGGGCAGCTGGGTGACATGTGGTTGAATGAACCATGTGCATGCCCCTTGGTTATTAGGAATTTGGAAGGGAAGAAAATGGGGGTAGAAGAAATAATATAAATAAAATAAAGGGAATACAAAAGATTGAAATGTATTGTCAAAAAGTGTTAATAAAAGCATGACTCTTTAATGCATATCACCAGGTGTGCTTATTATACAAATGCACTTTGCAGTATGTGTTTATTTATTCCCTAGCAGGTCTGAATCAGCAAAGCCTTTGTCACCCGTTGGCAAACCTGCTGGGCTTTGGTCCTGTATGATGGGGGATGTTGAAGGGACAAACTGCTTCCATGGGCTGGATGGGCAGTGAAAGGGTTGATCCACAGAGGGCAGGGCTGCATCTGGGCTAGCGTGAGTCACACTGCCCTCCTGAGACTCCTCTGATGACTGTTCTTGGACAGAAGCAGAAGTGGGTGTGGGCTCTTTATCAAAGTTGTAGAAGTTCCTCAAAGGAGACCATCCAGGAGGCCGCCTTCTAGCAAAATGTGCTCCCTGGAGAGTAGCCTAAAGCATATAATAAGTCACACAGTTTTTATCCAGATTAACTTAGTAGCAATTGCTTAAATTATTCATACTGCCAGATGTGGGAATTGAACCCACATTTGCAAGCGTCATGCTCTACCAAATAATATAAATTAATATACTATAGCATTAATGTCGTAGTTGAGTCTTGCTCACCTCAATGAGCCCCTGTGCACACTCCACGTGTGTTTGTGGAGTCTCGTCCCTCCAAGGTGCAACATCCACTGTTGAATTGCAGTTTGCAAACTCCTAATAACATACAATATTAAATAGATGCCAAGGACAAGAGACCATGGTGCAATTCATGTCAAAGTGAATACTGCGTTGTTACAAACTTAAATGCTATGGTTTCATTCCTTAAAAATATTACAACTTCAAAATCTGAGATAGCAGAACAGTATGTGCCAAAAATAGATACTATAAGCTCCAAAATAGTTTACCACATCTTGACGATCTGGATGACATTCATCGCTGAGCTCTTTGTGTTCTGCTTTAGAGCAATTGCTTTTCCTCATATTGAATGTGAGCTTATATCTCAGTCCAGCAATCACCTAAGATAAGCATGTGAAATATGAACTCTGGAATAACACTCATAATGCATAACAAGTCCCCTTCAGTCCAATGGTCACTTTCAATAAATATAGCCCACGCCTTTCAACGCCAAAGCCAATGGGATGGTTTGACATATTTGCATTTGAAAAATTGGGCAAAGATAATGATTTCATCTTCCTACAAATATCTTGTTTCTGGACCTTGTTTCATGCTGTTGGTCTTGTTGTTAAACAAACAGCTACCCAACTTGTTAACAGATGTATACTGTACATAAGATGCAGAACGTTTTATGAATAACTATAGTCTTTGCAAACCTCGCATTTTGAGCTGGATGTTTAATATGTTGTTTATATGTGCATAATCTATAATTATAATCACTATAATGTGGTCCACATGGCGTAATGGGCCAAGTTGCTGCATTGCAGGATAGTCTACAGTTTTGCAGTACAATTTGCATACCCTGGCAGAAATTGTGAAATTTTGGCCTTGATTTTGACAATGATTGTTTATGCAAAGAAATCTGACTGTTATGTAAGGATATTGCTCATCTGAAACCATTAATTATCCCACAGTTTTTTGGCACCTTAGTAAACCATACTAATAACAGAAATCACCCAAATTGCACTGATAAAATGTTTACAAACCCTTGAATGTTTGGCCTTGTAACATACACACAAGGTGACACAGACAGGTTAAAATGGCAATTTAAGGTTAATTTCCAACACCTGTAGCATTTAAATTGCAATTAGTGTCTGTGTATAAATAGTCAATGGGTTTGTTAGCTCTCATGTGGAATCACTGAGCAGGGTAGATACTGAGCCATGGGGAGCAGAAAATAACTTTCAAAAACCTGTGTAATAAGGTACATGAAGTTGGAAATGGATATAAAAGATATATTCAAAGCCTTGCAAATGCCAGTCAGTACTGTCAATCACTTATTAAGAAATGAAAGATTCAGGGATCTCTTGATACCAAGCCAAGTTCAGGTAACCAAGAAAGATGTCAGCCAAAACTGGCAGAAGAATTGTTTGGGATGCAAAGCAAAACCCACAAGTAACCTCGGGAGACATACATGCTGGTCTGGAAAAAGACGGTGTGGTTGTTTCAAGGAGCACAATATGACGATACTTGAACAAAAATTTGCTGCATGGTCAAGTTGCCAGCAAGAAGCCTTTACTGGGCCAGTGCCACAAAAAACCCTGGTTACAATATGCCCGACAACCATTGCCGGCTTCTGGTTTTTCAAAGAGAGGAAGCTCATTTTCGGCTTACATCATAAGAATTGTCCATTTATTTATATGTAAAATCTGCCCTATGATCCTTTTCAAGAAAATGCTCTGTGACCCTGTCATACCAACTAGGCATCTTTTCCAGTGACTTGACCACCTCTCAATGGCCAGCAGAGCTAAGCTGCTCAAACAGACTTGGTCCTTGTGTTACAGGTGTAGTACTTCAGCGGCTTTTACCAGGAGCAGCTCCTTTCTACACCTGCACATGTAGCTCCAATTGTTGCCACTAATGATAACAGTTTATAAAGCTGAGGCATTGCAATATCCAACTCCATGTCTTTAAGGACAAAATCGCTGTCAATCAAAGGGAGATGCAGACTTTTGACAGACCCGCCAATTATCACGCAGAAGCCCGGACTTCAGATCAGCTCACTCCTCCATTCACCCCCAGAGACGCAGCATTTATCCAATGAACGTCTAGTTACGAAACACTGAAAAAAACTGTTCAAAGCACCCGTTGAAGTCCATGGACGCCAGGCTTCAACAGGGAAATGCACTGTGATGCTACGGGAATGTATGAGTAGGAAATCGAGTCAGTCGATCGATATATGTAGTTGATTTTGAACGAACTCGTCTTCAAGATGAACGTGTTCTAACACATTTTCTGTCAATAAAATGTTAACACTATAGTACATATTTGACAATTTACTTTTTGACAATTTAGGGGAAGCCGAGTCTCCCTTGCAGTCTTAAAGAAACCACACCTGCTGACAACACCTTTACACGCCTCACAGCTTCTGGCACACTGTAATTTGGAGTGACAAGACCAAAATAGAGCTTTATGATCACATCCTTAAGCGCTATGTTTAGAGAGGGCTCAACAAGGCCTATAGTGAAAAGAATACCATCCCCACTCAGAAACATGGTGGTGGCTCACTGATGTTTATTTTGGGGGGTGTGCTCTAAAAATTGATGGCAAGATGAATGCAGCATGTTATTGGACAATACTGGCTCAATTGTGTTTTATTTAATAATGATACATCTATTATTCCTATTAATTCTCCAGGGGTTTGCAAATTCAAGGATTTGCGTAGCTGCAGACAAGGCAGGGTCCGTGGGAATTGGCACAGTAGAAAATATGGGAAATAAATCCCAGAATGCATTTCTAATAGCACAATTGGTATCGTCCTTGGTTCCGATCCTTACATTTCACTCAACCATAACTAGTTGAGAAATACATTGTATCTAGATTAGGTCATTTTAAAGTACATTGGCTTTAAAAAATATTAATCCTCCTTGGTCCTTTCCACATTTTGTTCCACAACTGTAACGTTTTCGTATGGTGTTGGTGTAGAGAGGGAGATCAACAGGCTGTAAATGGTGGTTGTTGTAGATTGTATTTGATATTTTATTAACTGGTCCAGGATACACATACGGTGACACACGATAGAGAGTAGCACTACTTTAAAGGTACAATATGTAGTTTTCCAAAACAATAACAAAAACGTACTTTGCATTAAAAAAGCAAACATCTCTATACCTATATTATATACACTCACCTAAAGGATTATTAGGAAAACCATACTAATACTGTGTTTCACCCCCTTTCGCCTTCAGAACTGCCTTAATTCTATGTGGCATTGATTCAACAAGGTGCTGGAAGCATTCTTTAGAAATGTTGGCCCATATTGATAGGATAGCATCTTGCAGTTGATGGAGATTTGTGGGATGCACATCCAGGGCACGAAGCTCCCATTCAACCACATCCCAAAGATTCTCTATTGGGTTGAGATCTGGTGACTGTGGGGGCCATTTTAGTACAGTGAACTCATTGTCATGTTCAAGAAACCAATTTAAAATGATTCGAGCTTTGTGACATGGTGCATTATCATGCTGGAAGTAGCCGTCAGAGGATGGGTACATGGTGGCCGTAAAGGGATGGACATGGTCAGAAACAATGCTCAGGTAGGCTGGGGCATTTAAACAATGCCCAATTGGCACTAAGGGGCCTAAAGTGTGCCAAGAAAAAATCCCCCAAACCATTACACCACCACCACCAGCGTGCACAGTGGTAACAAGGCATGATGGATCCATGTTCTCAATCTGTTTACGCCAAATTCTGACTCTACCATCTGAATGTCTCAACAGAAATCAAGACTATTTTGGTGTGCTCTTGCAAATTGTAGCCTCTTTTTCCTATTTGTAGTGGAGATGAGTGGTATCCGGTGGGGTCTTCTGCTGTTGTAGCCCATCCGCCTCAAGGTTGTGTGTCCGTTGTGGCTTCACAAATGCTTTGCTGCATACCTCGGTTGTAACGAGTGGTTATTTCAGTCAAAGTTGCCCTTCGATCAGCTTGAAGCAGTCGGCCCACTCTCCTTTGACCTCTAGCATCAACAAGGCATTTTTGCCCACAGGACTGCCTTATACTGGATGTTTTTCCCTTTTTACACCATTCTTTGTAAACCCTAGAAATGGTTGTGCATGAAAATCCCAGTAACTGAGCAGATTGTGAAATACTCAGACCGGCCCGTCTGGCACCAACAAACATTCTACGCTCAAAATTGCTTAAATCACTTTTCTTTCCCATTCTGACATTCAGTTTGGAGTTTAGAAGATTGTCTTGACCAGGACCACACCCTTAAATGCATTGAAGCAACTGCCATGTGATTGGTTGAGTAGATCATTGCATTAAGGAGAAATTGAACGGGTGTTCCTAATAATCCTTTAGGTGAGTGTATATTTCATAGTTGTGTACTTACATTATCCTAAATGTTTCCACCAACTTTCAAACACAGAGAAATTTGTAATATAATTCAAAGGCACGGGACGTTTCATTTTGTCTTCCGTCAATGGCGTCATATAACCTTTGACTGCTCTAGTTGCTGTAAGTTCCAGGGAACCGCCAAACATAACGTGAATAAAGTTATAATATTTTTAACAATACATTACTTTGTTAGTGAAAATTTTTTCTGCCAGAGACGCTAGATTGGCAGGTTGTCATTGACAACGATAAAAATACCCATGATCCCACGCTACTTCCCGACATCTTCCAACATCTTTTGCTATTGTTTTGATTGAGAGACCCCTGGCGGCCAAAAAGGACCTATTACACAGAAACTAAACCACCATGCATTTGCACTGAATGAAATACAAAATATAAACTAATATATAAAGGAGCCCAATATAAATGTTCACTAGTCCCTGTAAACGCCAGTCCACACAGTGCTGGGTGTGACAACAACAGGAAATGAAAATGCATTAAATCAGGTTTTTTTTAATCACTGATCAATTCAAACTAAATCTATATTATCAGTCTGACAAATCTGCAAATTGTTCTAAATTATTATGAACATATAAGCAAATACTATTCATTACACAAGTTTTCCTCTCTGATATAAAACATCTGAATGATCGGTGGAGTTTCACAATGTTAGGTGTTGTTAGTGGTTGGTCATTGTTTCTATCTCAGTTTCTGCAGGGCTGCCAACTCTCACACATTTGATTGGTTTCACAACTTGTTGGCAGGGCTGTTTTGTGTGTGGTGTAGTGTTTAAGCTTATATTGTGTTTTGCCCCACGAGGCAATATTACTTTTGGATAAAGTGTTTTTGGTATTAAACTCCATTTGATTTTCACTTATACTCCTGATATTTGTCTCCGTTCATCCACTCTACCGTGGATACCTGTGACAGTCGAGAACCATTGACCTCAGGACAATGACCCCAAACATACAACCAAAGCCACACTGGATTGATATAAAAACAGAAAGGTAAATGTCACTCAAACCCCTGACAACAATCCAATTGAGAATGTGTGGAAAAGTTGAATATGACTGTTCACCAAAAGTAGCCGTCCTAGGGTCACCGAATATTATGTACTATAACCATGTCATCAAAATTCTCCAATGTAATCTTGGAAATTCATGGCTAAGGTATGACAGTGAATTTACTTAAAGGTTATGCCCATATTTAGCTTTGGAAAAGTTAAGAGATCACAACAAATCTTTCTGAAATCAACCCCATAAAAAACAAGTCATCAAACAAAGCAAAGCAGCTTGAATTTCTGCGCCAGGTGTGGCATAAAGTCACCCAACATCAATGTGTAAGACTGGTGGAGGGCAATGCAAATATGAATGAAACCAATTATCATTATTATTATTATACAAGTAATATTATTTCACCAAATATTGATTGCTGAACTCTTCCAAGTTAACCTATTTGTATTGTGTTGTGTAAATATGAATATGAACTTATTTTATTTGCATTATCTCAAAGAATTAGCATATTTCATCTGACCAATAAAAGAAGTGTTTGTAATACAAAAAAAAGTCCACCTTCAAATAATTATGTTCAGTTATGCACACAATACTTGGTCGGGAATCCTTTTGCAGAAATGACTGCTTCAATGCGGCGTGGCATGGAGGCAATCAGCCTGTGGCACTGCTGAGGTGTGATGGAGGCCCAGGATGCTTCGACAGTGGCCTTAAGCTCATCCAGAGTGTTGGGTCTTGCGTCTCTCAACTTCCTCTTCACAATATCCCACAGATTCTCTATGGGGTTCAGGTCAGGAGAGTTGGCAGGCCAATTGAGCACAGTAATACCATGGTCAGTAAACCATTTACCAGTGGTTTTGGCACTGTGAGCAGGTGCCAGGTCGTGCTGAAAAATGAAATCT
>JACXGM010034812.1:0-11863 GCA_016801145.1 Umbra pygmaea | reverse complement strand
GCATTCAACTGCACAATCAACTGCACTTTTCTATCTTTCTTTCTTACCCGACCCATTGTGTTATTCTTGTGTATTTGTATTCATGTGTAACTGTCTGTACTTGCACCTTTGCTTTATCTTGGCCAGGTCGCCGTTTTAAATGAGAATTTGTTCTCAACGAGCCCACCTGGTTAAATAAAGGTTAAATAAAATAAATAAAGAGGCAGAATAAAGGAGCTGATTAGATGTTGTGAAGGATCTATCAGTAAGGGCACAGACAGATCAGGGGGTTGATGCCAGAAAGGAGGGGTAAACGACAGAGATGTAAGGGCAGGTTTTGGGAATACAAAAGACAGATGTCCAGGATGTTTCCACACACTTATTGCCCAACTATAAAGACTTAAGAGTCTGTAAGTTCCTCAGAGCTTACTGGAGATTCAATTGGTAATCACTCTCTGTGTTGGTAAACATGTCAATAGATATCATTGTGGAACAGAGAATTTGAGTCTCTGTCTGAACTAAATTAATGACTTTCTACATTGGTGATCTTTATTGTGCATCGCACCTTTTGATGCAAAATGAATATGAAAACTTTCCCCTGAGACAATTGGAAGGACGTATTGACCAACAGCATCTGCTTTAATGGTTTAGCGCAGATGCTCCCATTTGCCAAATGCATTCTATCCCTATGTTCCAAAACTGGCTTTGAGAGACTTCTTTTCTACTATATAAAAAAGGTTAAATTTATTTAAAGGAAATGGTCTTGGTAAACTCTAAGATTGATATAAGCAATAAGATAATGACTAAATACATTAGTTGTTGAGATGAGATAGGATGAGGCAGGATGCAGAATCAAGATTTACAAGGTAAAGGTTTGCTTAACACTTAGAGCAAAACACAAAGCACATGTAGCAGTTGAAATGATGATAACAATTACACAGAAGAGTGATTGCAAAGTCCTGGGCTGTATAGTGATGATGATGAGGTGCAGGATTGATGAAGCTGAGTAGGACGCATTTGATTCCATTTCCTGTGTTGCCGGGGTGATGTCCTCAGACCGGTGGCTCAGTAGACCAGCGGCTCAGAGTGCCGCAGGGGAGCAACACAAACTTCCTGGTTAGAAATAACGTTTAACACGAAGCAGAAGAGTTAGTCAAAATGTGCATCAGAGGATACATGTCGATCTTCCGCCTTCCTGCGCCCACTGGGTGTTGCCTCAACGAGCCAGGGCCATAATCGAATTGGAGGCTCCTCCTAAATGACTTAGATATCTTCTTTGTAATGTCAAAGGTGTCTGTTTTCCTCTGTGTGTCTGTGTGTCGCTCCTCCCTGGGGGTCTTCAGGAGTGCCACTGGAGAGGCATGGCACGAGATCATGCTTTCCTGTTTGAGTCGCAGAGCCTGTGATGAGAGGTCGGGTAACCTGGAGCCAGAGTGTGGAAGCGACTTCGCCTATTTCTACTTTGTCTCCTTCATCTTCCTCTGCTCTTTCCTTGTGAGTACTGATGGCATCCACAACATACCCATGCTGCAGGCTGGTTACGAGGAATGTTCAAGGTGTTATTTGTAGAATTTTAGTCATAGCAACAAGCTACTTTCTCTTTCAAGTGACCAGCTTACTAACACTGTAAAAGTTGATATTTTCCAAATCTGAAAAAGCAATTGTATAGGATAATGATTTAAGGAAATTCACCTCCCAAGTGGTGTAGTCCATTTTCCCACTGACCCTGCCTTGTTGGCAGCTACGCAACTCCTTGGACAGATGCAGGATAGTAAGGGGTGCTCGCATGGTTCATCCAACCACATGTCGCCGAGCTTGCCAATTCATTTCCTACTGCTCATCCAACACGGAAGCCTTTAGTCAGATCATGTGTGCGAGGATTACCTTCACCAAATATACTTCCACGATTTAAAGGTGCCTTATCTGCACACAAGCTAGATAGTCCAATTTATCCCAGGCAGTGCTATGCCAATTAGCATTGCCTCGTGCTGGGGATCTGGGCAAAGTCAGAGAAGCCATAGTCAGGCTCGAACCACCAACATAACCACCTACATAAACTGTCCTGCAATGCAGCAACATAGCCAACTACACCACACGGACCATGCAATAATTATTTTCTACATTATCCAGTGCTTTGTTACACACAAAAGCAATAACTAAAATGCTTTTATTTTCTTAAAGACAGACCGGCACATGACCATTTACAAACACTGTGGAAGCACTTCTACTCAAGTCCTTATTGCAATTCCTGTTCTAAAGGAAAAAAAAATGTACTGTATAGTGTATGAAATCATTGTCCCATCTTAGCTATATTGATTTCTTTTTCAGTACATCATGAGATACATGTTGTACAGCTTTTGGAAGCTGGTCACTGAAAGACAAAGTAGGTCTGTTTTCATTCAGCGATATTCTAAGCAGTGCATCTTTAAGGTTAAGCAACAGTCTAAAAGATAGGAATAGGCATTTATGGTTGTGCCAAACCATTAGGATGTATTTTGCCTTATACTATGCCCCTTAAGTCGTGGATAAATGTCTGTTCCAGATGCTCAACCTGTTTGTGGCTGTCATCATGGATAACTTTGAGTACCTGACTCGAGACTCATCCATACTGGGACCTCATCACCTGGATGAGTTCATTCGTGTTTGGGCTGAGTACGATCCTGCTGCCTGGTATGTGTCTCGATCCCACCCCTTCACCGTCTGGCTGACTGTGGGTCAGCTGTGCACCTATGTATCCAGTCACAGAGACCTAAGTAGTATTCGAGCTTCTATGATGCAGGGGACAGGCTCTGAACGCCTCTGTTTAGAGGGTGTGGTATTGTAGCATACTGTGCTAATACCAAGTCAGCCCTCTGATGATCACTGTTCTATTAAAGCTGTCCTGAAGTTGTTGTTTCTATATCTGCTTGTTCTTTTTGCAGCGGACGGATTCGCTATAACGATATGTACAACTTGTTACGTGTTATCTCGCCCCCCCTTGGCTTAGGGAAGAACTGCCCTAATAGGGTAGCATACAAGGTTTGCAACCCCAGAACATTTCCTCCACTAGGGTGCTTTGTGTAACAATGCCAAGAGACTCAAATGAATGGCTGTGCACCAATGACTGCCTACATGTACACACCTGCCCTATCAGACTGACTGGCTTTGGTTAATGATGCCGGAATGGAAACAAAGCTCTCGAAGCCATGGTATTACCCAACTTTGTCACCCTATAGAGCAGTGTTCACCAATCCTGGTCCTGGAGAGCTACCATCCTGTACGTTTTCACTTCAACTGCAAATAATGTATCTTAATTCCACTCCACATCCAACTAATTAGTAGAATCAGGTGTGCTAAATTGGGGCTAAAGTGAAAATAGTCTGGATGGTAGATCTCCAGGACCAGGATTGGTGACCACTGCTATAGAGCATCTTAACTCTCAAGGTATATTGTTACTGTGAACACATAGATAGTCTATGTCGAATTAAATTATGCAGGTCTGTAATCCTAAATTAATCCGTAGAATAATCTTGAACATTCAAATCAGATCAAAGTGCATGTCCGTTCGATTCAAGGGATCAGAGATATAAGCATGTTCAGAAGAAAAGATGGCTTTCGTTATTATGACGAAAATGTTAGTCTGGCGTTGAAAACTTTGTTTCCGTGCCCCTGGTTTAACCCCCCCACCCCGGATGTCTCCGCATGCAGAAGCAGACATCCTCACTACGTACGATGCTGTCACTCTCTCATCATTGGCATCCTGTGTGTACTCCCTTTCACTCCAAACTCACTCTTCCATCCCATGTCTCCCACCAGGCATCTGAGCAGCTCACCTTTTCCTGGGTTGTGGTCCCCTGATGCATCCCTAGCCCACCGTGGCCATGGATGGCATCCATCACCATGTCACTACTGGAAATCTAAATAACACAGATTTCTGTTTTTGTTTTGTTCCTTTGTTTCTTTTGGTTTCTCCCTTTTTTCCTCTTCTCTAACCACCCAATCCTTGTTTATTTGGCTTTTGGCTTCCTACTCTGTGAAGTGGCCGTATCAAGTACCTCGAAATGTATCAGATGCTCCTACACATGTCCCCGCCCCTAGGTTTGGGAAAGAAATGCCCGCCAAGAGTCGCCTACAAGGTAGCCACACCCTCCGCTCCACCTGTCTTTCCCATTGGCTTAATCTCCAGCCAATCGTTCTGCTCTTCAATGTTCCCTTGTTTCTTTATTTTTTTTTGCTAGCGCTCCGATCTGTTTCGTAGCACCCCCACGCTCCCTCTTAATTTAGCCCTTGATCCATACATACTACTTACGTAAATACCAGTACTTTAAAACAAGCTTTGGTCCATTGGCGTGATGATGGCTGCTAAGGTCACAGTAGACCATGACACATACAGTAAGGTACTGTATCCCTACAATGTGAAAGGTTGTTGCAAAATAGGAATAAAAAACATTTTCTGTAATAGATAAAATACATCTAACGCAACATGCATGCAGAGATTAGTAACCTGAAGAATCTGGCTTAATTTTTGTCTGTATGTTGGTACAGAATGTAATAGTGATAAACCAATCCACCACTTTCCCCAGCTTAAGTTCTGTATCAATCACTATTCATGTAGTGTTCCAGGTTTGGGTTTAGCATCACTCGTTTTTCTTGAGTCTGTCCCACCAGTTGTTTGCCTAGCCAGGTTTTCATTATTTGGGCCTGTATGTGTTGCTTTCCTGTAATATATATGTGTGCTTTCTGATTTTCTTTCATCCTGTTAGTCTTTCCTCGCTCTGTCTGTGGCTGGATGTCCTCATGTGTGGGTTGATTTATTGTCATCCCTCCTCCCATTCTGACTGGGGTCTGTCTTTTTTTGCACTGCCACTGATAGAAGGTGAATGTTTTGTGCGTCCAGGGAGCTCAACTCTATCACAATAGCTTGAACATCCAACGTAGTATGTGTGCATGTAGTGGTGATGATACCATCCATATGATTAGCAGTTCAGGTTATTTTGAATGGAATGTGTGGGACATGCTTTTTTCTGTTGATTGTAGGTCTTAGTCCTCAAGATGTTATTGACTTGAGCAGCACTAATACTTTACCTGAGTTCATGACTGTTAGGATGGCCACCGCAGAGTCGAGCTCCTGAGATCTTTGCGACATTTCCATGTTTATGCGTACAAGCCTTTTGTCACCATTATTTTGATCAATGTTGCACCAGTGCACCTCAACTTGCAGCATATAGTGCATAATGTACTAGTAGCCAATAGCAGTGAATGTGAATGTATAGTTTGTCTTCTCTTTGTACCTGTTGAGAAATCTTTTTGTGTGCTGTAGCAAAATTATCTTAAAGTGTGAAAACATTCCAAATCACTAATTTAACATATTCCGTTTTTTCACAACAATCACGTCCTATTTTACTATTAAAATAAAAACACTCTTAACCACAGCAGCACACATACTGGTTTCTCCTGGCCGGCCGATGGTCTGGATGAAGTGTTAATAGTGTGTTCTAACCTCCAACTTCATCTACAAACTCTCCCCAGCGGCTAGTCAAGATGAACATGCCCATCGCTGATGACAACACTGTACACTTTACCTCCACCCTCATGGCGTTGATTCGCACGGCATTGGAGATCAAACTGGCCTCAGGTGAAACCCATCTTCCCCCCCCCAAATACACACATACAGTAGCTTTTCCAGGCCCTTTAAACGAGAATGTGTTTTCAGTCTGATACCATATAGAGTAAAGTAATACCGGTACACAATTTCCTGCTTTATTGCTTTATACCCTTTCAGAATGCAAATGCTTGCAATATTAACACACTGAATAGTCTCAACATATTTTAAACAATATTTTCTCTTCTTTTCCTCATACATTTGATTTTGCTAATAATCCAACATATGGAACTGTTTATGGGCAAATTATTATGGAATCTTTAGCTATTGTATATGGAGTTCAATAACCTGTCTATTTATCTCATACAAACAAATATAAAATAATAAGTTTAAAAGATAGTTGATCACATTGCTCTTTACTGCTTGTAAGATTTCTTTTTCTAAGCATATCTTATGTTTATAAGTCTATCCATATCGATAGAAACATATGTACAGCAGCATGCTTGTGTTCCAGAGACTATTTTAGTATAAATATTGTATTTATGGTTGTAGAATTACAGATGTTGTTCTGGAACCTTCCCTGAATCAACCCCCCCCACATTGCCTTATATAAGTGGGTTCACAAGAGTCAGAAAAACAACTTTAAAATGTTGCTATAATACAACAGAATTGGAAGACATCCCGTTGGTTAAATAGTCAAATTGAGGGACTGTACTCTTCATAACAATCGATGTTCAGTCCTCACATTCATAGCCCTGTTTTGTTTGAAAGGGATTCCATTTCTAAATGCTGTCCTGTAGGGCGTGGCAGGAAAGGTCAGTGAGTCACAGTGACTGGCAGACATGCAGTCAGTGTCATTTCCTCTGGATCTGCAGCCTCAGGGACAGATGCTTCTAATTTGTTGGCTACAGCGGTTTGCATTAGTAGGTATGAGTCCCATTTGGTCTCATTAAGCTGCTCTGTGGTGGGCTTCGTGTTTAGGGCCACTACTGCAGAGAAGAAGGATGGTACACAATACAATATGCTTTTCTATAGCTTCGCTGCTCACTGACACTTTTAATGGACTGTTCTCTGTCTGCTTCAGCCCCGAACCGACAACATCTCTGTGGTTTCCAACGACGTTCTCTGTTGTTGGTTGGTAAACTCTCTGAATTTGATGATTGTGTACGTGTTAGACAATTCTATTGTCTCTTCTGGTGTTCAGGGATGGTTGCCCAACGTCTTTCTGATGCTGAACTAAAGAAAGAGCTCGCCACGGTTTGGCCAAGCCTCTCGCAGAAGACGATGGATCTGTTAGTGACACCACACAAGCGTAAGCAGCTCTGCATGGCATTCATCTTGGATACCACATAATTATCTTACATACGTTGTCCTAACAGCCAGAACACCAGCTTGCACATGTCCATCAGCTAACATTTGTTGTCTGCTTTACCTATACTGCCATCTTGTGTCATGTTATAAGTATCTCACCTAAAGAAAAGCAGATAATCACGCTTCTTGTCTTACTCCTGCGTGCACGTTCTTCAAACAGCTCAGTCACGCTTGTTGCAAAGCTTTGTGTTAGCTGAAATATACAGGAGGTGGCATTAGAGGCTTTTGATGAGATCAAGACAGATGTATGAGACAGTGGATAAGTCAGCAGTCATTCCTCATCCACTCCCCTTTGCCCCTCTCTCAGCCAATGAGCTTACTGTTGGCAAGGTGTATGCAGCGCTGATGATCTTTGACTACTACAAGCAGAACCGAGCCAAGAGGCTCAAGGAACAGCAACAACAGCAGCAACAACAGAACGCTGTTGGCTCCCAGGTAACACACACGCATTACAGCCCAGGTAACACACACGCATTACAGCTGATATACAAGAAAAAACACTCCTGGATGGAAATGCTTCCATGAAATTACATTAACTCCAAATAGTTTTGATTGAGTGGTTCTTAAACCTTTCAAACCAAGTACCACCTTTGATCAAGCTAACCGATCAAAGTGCCACCTACAATCCACCAGCTCAAAGAAACTACAGAAAACATTAATAACCATTGTGAGACCATGTATGTGAGCGTGTATTGGGTATGTTAGGCTTAATTTAGGAATGTTTGTTGCAAACACAACCCGTTGTGCACAACGAATTATCAATTTCTGTCTTAAACTGTTTATGAAATCTCAGGAGCAGTGTGTGTACCCAAGAAGCCTATTCTCGACCCACAATTCTGCTGTAAATACATGGGCTACGCTTTACTGTAAAGCCAATGTTAACCATGACTGATTAACATTACAATATATCAAATCATTATATTTTTTTCCTAGTCAAATGGCTTACCACCACTGGGTGCCACAAGTACCACTAGTCGTACACGTACCAGTTTGAGAACTGAATGAATTTGGTGCGTTGTCAGTGTTTTGCCATGTTTCATCAACAGGGTAAGGTGGGGGCTCTGTTTAAACCAATCCTGCCGCTGACACACAAGCAGGAGAAGGAGAAGGCTCTGAACATTGTAGAGCCTCTCTACGAGCTCCTGCCACAGCCTCAGGCTCTACCTCGGCCCAGGTCTACACTGCTCAACAATGGAGGCTCCCTGTGAGTTCACTAACATACAAACACGCTAGTCTTTGTCTAGCTTGTCTTCCCGTAAAACACATACAAAGAAAAAAAAATGTTTTTCCCCGGAAATTTTGGTCAATAAAAAATTACAATAACATGATATTTACCTTTTTTTGCCGACTAACAATTCAGGCCGGGACATGCTGGCTCCATGAAGGGATCGTGCTCATGGGTGTTAGATAAGACTAAAGAAGTCAACAGACCCAGAATTAAGAAACCATCTGAGGACATCATCCCTAATGCAGTCACTCCCCAGGTACTGTATCCAAGCCAGGGGCACTTTGATGTTCCGTCTTATGGGCTTCATGAACTACACAGTGGTTTTTCATGGTTTAATGATTATACTCTTCAGGAGTCAGTGGAGATGAGGAAGTTGGAGACTGGTGAGAGCTCTGCGCCAGGTTCTGGACTGGGTTCTGGCCTGGGTTCTGGCCTGGGTCCTGGGCTGGGTCTGGAGAACCAGGGTAGGGCCGTGTCCATGCCCCGTCTCAACGCAGATCCGCAGGTACAGACGCACCTTCACACAACATCGTTGAAGCAGAGCAGATGCCCCATGCTATGAATGAAGTATTTTGGAGAAAGCACGTTTGCTGCTCAGGTGGTACTGTCTATTTCATCCAATATATATCTGTTGAAAAACAAAAAAATTAAATTTGTCTCTAGATATATAATCAGCTCCTGATTTCCTGAGTAATATTGATGTTGATCGATTGTTGTGTTTAAGTGCACTGCTTTCAGAGGCAAATTTGAATGGATGTGTGTTAGTCTTACGCTTAGTGCACTGAAGAAGTCCTGGGTAATCGGATTAGAGGCTGGCCGACCGCCAAGAATTCGTCCCATATCGTTTTTCCTCTGCTGCCAACAGAAAAGGAGAAGAATATATAGTGTCTCCAAATGATTGTGGGAAGAAAATGAGTAGGGTGATCCCTCTTGCAGAGAGGAAAACAGTAATCACGTTAGGATGGAGAATGTTAAGAGGGAGAAAGAGTGCAAAGAGGAGAAGGGGA
The DNA here is from genome assembly GCA_016801145.1 of Umbra pygmaea. Taxonomy (NCBI): domain Eukaryota; kingdom Metazoa; phylum Chordata; class Actinopteri; order Esociformes; family Umbridae; genus Umbra; species Umbra pygmaea. Next base: position 2,697 of record JACXGM010034812.1, on the reverse strand, counting down.
TTGCCACGTAACCTGCCGTCACATTCTTCTCGCCTTTTCTAATGTGGGCAGGAAATCCTTCAACAAATACAATTAGCGATGGCCTTTCTGAGATTGCCTGCTATTCTTAGTGTTATGGGAAGCATGCCGCCTGAACTCTGCAATGAAACAGACAGATTAATTTCACTCTCTGTCCGGCTTGGTTATGCAATGCTTAATACGATTCTTTCCCCTTTTTTGGGAGTGCCTAATTTCCTGCTGCTTGGCACTGGGAGTCAGCACCAAGACCTTCAATCTTCCAGCGTGTGTTTACCTCCTCAACATGCTCTTTGTGTGTTAGTGACATGTGACACCCAGTGTAGAAATGAAGGATATTCAGCGAGGGAGAATGCCAGTTGTTTCTGTCTCAATGAAGCCCACTGAGAATCTTAGCCCAGCCCAAATCCCTTTCAACTGTGTGCCAAATGATAAGAGGAATTACATGTTGAATGTTGATGTAGTGGTTTCAGCACCAGTTAATATATTTGAATCCACTGGGATTCTCTAGTCACAGCCTGGCTGGTAGACATGCTCCATCTAGCCCTAAACCATGTAAGCTCAAGAACAAAAGCAAGTGCTGTGTATGTTTTCTAGGGTACCTTAGTGTTAGCGGTCTAAGAGCCCAGGGCTACTGTTAGCTCTTGGTTCGCTGTTATAGATGGGCGACATCGAGTGTCAAAAGTCATGTGGTCTTTCTGTCCTGATAGAATGGGTAATTCTGTTTTTTCACATAGTAAGGTATCAGAGGTCAACTGCTATCAGTTCAGTACATAAATTATAAAGGGATCATTTATTAAGCATGATATGGTTTCTTGTCAATTCTACTCATTTCCAGCTACTGCCTACATTTTTTTCCTAACTGTTCAATGTAATTCTCTCCATATATGCCTTTTTTCTCTTGTCCCACTGGCTTTCCCATGGTCCTCTGCATCTCCTCGTCTCCCTGTGATCCCAACAGAGGATCCAGTCACGCTACTCCCCTGGGAACATGCTGCCCGTATGTACCTAGTCACATCCCTCACTAACTCCTATGCACCATCTCTATTTTGTTAGTCCTAGTATAGTGTTGTAAATCTATATTCCATTTTTTATTACCGGCTGTGCAGGTGTGTAAATTGCTAGGTGCTGCAAGCATATGATTACACAGTGTACTTAGGGATTGGCTCTTGGTATTACGTTAGCAACCAGTCTCTATAGTTTTTATTCTATTGATTCCATGTAGGGGGATATACTGTGTGATTTTAGGATAACATTTTGGCTTGCCGTAAAGCATTAAATCAAAGGTCTAGACCGGTATGGTGTCTCATGGAGAATACTATTCCTTTGAAGTTTCTATAGGGACTGAAAAACACTCATTAACGCACAGCTGCTAGTGCCAACCTACTCTTAGATAGCGTTTGAGTTTGTCAGGTGTAAACTAGTGATCAGATGAATTTGTTTTGGAGAGAGCGGTCTGCCACCTCAGGGAAGCTACTGGAAGCTTTATTTCTTCTTTGATGCTGTTAGCCTCAAGCTGCCATCTTAGTCTTAGGGGAATTGGCAGCCTTTGTATATGATTTTACCCAGAGCAATCTTGGCAGGTCACTATATTTTTGGGTTGACACAGATGTGAGTAGTGTCTTTGCAGACGTTCTCTGCAGGCTAGATGTACTGTATCTCCACTAGGTGGAAATGGTGTTTCACAGTAGATTCAGAGATGTCTTCTACTAAACTTTCATTTTCGTATAATCAATCTTGTTTGATAACCACAATATTATAGTATCATTTACACTCAATCAATCAATCAACCAGATGTAGTTTATAAAGGCCTTTTTACCTGCTGTCAATAAGTGCTTTTATACCAAGCCTACAACAGGATTATTAGTTATTATACATATATTTCTTTCCTATAATAGCGGTCAGTGAGTCCTGTTATCACTGTCCCATACAGACTGTTCCTGACTGCAGCCCAATGAGGCGTTCAGCGTCTACCCACACCCCACAGCGCTCCCAAGAGGTGAACCTGCGCGACTACACCCTGGAGAAGCCCAGCGTACAGGAGCGTCCCCATCACCATCATCATCACCATCGCTGCCATCACCGCAAGGCCAGAGACAGGAAGCAGCGCTCGCTGGACAGGACGCCAAGCACCGCTGGTTAGCACACGTAGCACCTACACATGTATCAAACGTTGTGCGCATCTAGATTCTTCGAACACATGGCGATTGTCACAGGTTTTTAAAGACCACAGTCCCATAATGTTAACGTAAAAGTTTAATGTAGAATTTTTTACACACCAAAAGCCTGGGGAATGTAGATTTTGGTATAGCATGGTGCTTGCAATCCCAGGGTTGTGGGTTTGATTCCCACTGTGGCCTACATTAAACAATGTTAAAACCATTTGAACAATGGCCGTTTAGTCCTAAAGCTTGAGGTTCCCCAGTGCTGCCAGTGTGAACGTGTAGTTGTCACAGAGATCTGCCCTTCATGGAGACATGGTGTAGTCCTGCATGTCTGGAGCTCCTCAACTGAAATGAATGACAGATATGCTCACTGTCTGACCTGCTCAATAATTTACTGTCTGAGCAGAGGAAACATAGTAGGGAAGAAAGACTTTCTGCATAACTTTCTTGAAAATCTTTCAGTGTGTTTTCGTAGTGTGTCCTTTGAGAAAAGCTTTTTGTGTGTTCATAGTGTGTC
>JACXGM010034811.1:0-11864 GCA_016801145.1 Umbra pygmaea | reverse complement strand
GAAATGCTCCAAACATTTGTCTAAATTAACTTAATTTAAGAAATTACAAGGAACATAGCTAACAAACTGACATATTTTAATGGCTGCAAATAGAGCAGGCTGTCGCTGTGTAATGAAAAAAAAACGGGCTCGGACTCGGGCCAATAATTTTGATGAGCTGTCGGACACGGGTCGGGCTAGGGCCTGAGCATCTCGGGCCAGGGCCGGGCTCGGGCCTAGATTTGAGGCCCGTGCAGGGCTCTACCACACCACATTACCTTACCAGCACTGCACCTCCTATCAACCTCTTCCAAAATCTCCACCACCAGCTGCTCACATCAATCCCTATATTCTCCCTAAGACCCATAATCTGAGACCTCTCTATGCCCACACAATCTGAGACCTGCACCTCCACCTGTCTGTAATCCCTCCCCCTTTAACAAACATAGCACAATCCCCACACGTGCCCTCCACCCTATCACACCAGACTGACCTGAACCCCAAAATCACAAAGTCCAAGACAGGTGTAAGCCACGCTTCCTGTACACACACCACATCAGGCACCACATCCAAACCATACACAAACTTCTTAAACTCCTGCCCACTAGCCACCAAACTAATTGTGTTAATTGAAGGACCACAAACACCAGGACCACAAACACCTTTTTTTACCACTGTAAAAAAAGGGTTTTCTAAGATTCCATGTACTTGAACTTGAAACGTAAATTTCTTTATTGAAATACTTGAAAGATATAAATAATGCTCTACAGAGCAACAACTGGTGTCCCCAGACACATTTCAGACATCTTTCCAAAAGGTACTGTGCAAAAACCACAACAGTGCAAAACAAAACAGTGGATATGAAATGCAGCCATTCAGCTAAAAAGATGAACATGTTTATTCATAACATTGCACAAATTTTTTTGGTTAGTTTGCGGTTTTTAGAGGAAAACTAACATGTCAACATGGTCTTGGGTAAGTTGCAAATGAGTGTGTGTAGTGTTGGGCATTGATCCCATGTGTATGGCTGTATTGGATAATAAAAGCTTTAAATCTTATGTTCCTATCAGTTTTATATCTGATACATTCCCCATCCGGGAACTATATATACATATTAGATTTTTCTAACAGGGAGTTGGAAGCGGGGCTTGCTCCGTCCGCTCCACGCATTGCAATACTTCCGGGAACAGTGCACCAATTTCAAGTGTGAAAATGAAAAAAGTATATTATCCCCTAGTATAGACCGTATGTCCTCTGACGAATGAATCAGACTACCTAGCTAGCGAATTTTTGCAAATGGAGGCAATTATTCCAGCTATTTTTAGTTATCCGAGCAATTGCTAACACTGGCATCTTCACTACTGGTGCTTATGGTGCTTAAAAAAATGGGCATCGTTGGTGTTTTGTCATTTTAGAACCGGAAGGTGTCGGTAGTATCGGTTTTCGTGACATCCCGAGTCATGTTCTTTAAAACCACAGTATATACCCTCACCTAAAGGATTATTAGGAACACCCGTTCAATTTCTCATTAATGCAATTATCTAATCTACCAATCACATGGCAGTTGCTTCAATGCATTTAGGGGTGTGGGCCTGGTCAAGACAATCTCCTGAACTCCAAACTGAATGTCAGAATGGGAAAGAAAGGTGATTTAAGCAATTTTGAGCGTGGCATGGTTGTGGGTGCCAGACGGGCCAGTCTGAGTATTTCACAATCTGCTCAGTTCCTGGGATTTTCACGCACAACCATTTCTAGGGTTTACAAAGAATAGTGTGAAAAGGGAAAAATAACCAGTATGCGGCAGTCCTGTGGGCGTAAATGCCTTGTTGATGCTAGAGGTCAGAGGAGAATGGGCCGACTGTTTCAAGCTGATAGAAGGGCAACTTTGACTGAAATAACCACTCGTTACAACCAAGGTATGCAGCAAAGCATTTGTGAAGCCACAACATGCACAACCTTGAGGCGGATGGACTACAACAGCAGAAGACCCCACCGGGTACCACTCATCTCCACTACAAATAGGAAAAAGAGGCTACAATTTGCAAGAGCTCACAAAAATTGGACAGTTGAAGACTGGAAAAATGTTGCCTGGTCTGATGAGTCTCGACATTCAGATGGTAGAGTCAGAATTTGGCATAAACAGAATGAGAACATGGATCCATCATGCCTTGTTACCACTGTGCAGGCTGGTGGTGGTGGTGTAATGGTGTGGGGGGTGTTTTCTTGGCACACATTAGGCCCCTTAGTGCCAATTGGGCATCGTTTAAATGCCTCGGCCTACCTGAGCATTGTTTCTGACCATGTCCATCCCTTTATGGCCACCATGTACCCATCCTCTAATGGCTACTTCCAGCAGGATAATGCACCATGTCACAAAGCTCGAATAATTTCAAATTGGTTTCTTAAACATGACAATGAGTTCACTGTACTAAAATGGCCCCCACACTCACCAGATCTCAAACCAATAGAGCATCTTTGGGATGTGGTGGAACAGGAGCTTCGTGCCCTGGATGTGCATCCCACAAATCTCCAACTGCAAGATGCTATCCTATCAATATGGGCCAACATATGTAAAGAATGCTTTCAGCACCTTGTTGAATCAATGCCATATATTAAGACAGTTCGGAAGGCAAAAGAGGGTCAAACACAGTATTCGTATGGTGTTCCTAATAATCCTTTAGGTGAGTGTATTTCCATATATACAACATTTGTTTACCTCCCCTCATTCATGGAAACATTTAACTATTATTACACTACTATTTTTAAACCACTTCACATTTGTTTGTTTTCTTTTACTTCTGCTGCATACAAGTTTTATGAACACACTAATTCAAGAACATGTTTAAAAGCACATGGATTACTTTGTGTGTAATTTCAGGGCAGAGTAATGAAATAATTTAGCTCCACATAGGAGCCACCATTCCCAGCTCCACATTTGTCTCAACTAAAGGAGTGTTTACATTTCGAGAGCTTTCAGCGACATACAGTATGAGCCCTCTGAAGAAAAGCTTGAGATAAGACAAAATTGTAGTGTGTAAACTAGCGGGTCTCTCTCAAATAGCCATTACATTTAATGCAACCTCCTGAGTATATGTGGCTGAAAGCTCTTGTAATGTAAACGCCAGCCGTTTCATAGATATATTCACCTACACAGAAGAGGGTTTGAATGGAAATAAACTGGTCTTTACAGCGTTACATTTTGCAATGCAAAGCTTGCTTGAACCCAAATATTTTTACGCTTCAAGTCTATATATCTCGTCAGTGCAAAGCGATTCTGAGGCAATCAGATACATCAATAATTATAGAACTACTTTACATATAACAATTATAAAATCCATACAAAAAACATAATGCAGATCCCGAAACATATTTGCTCTGAATATGTTAGTTGAAAATCTTTTTTAAACATTCAAATTCTATAGAGCCTAAGTTACAAAAATACAACAGCATGAACATAAGATGTTCTAATTCATGTTATTTGCTTCTGTTTCCTGGCAGTATCAGCCAGATTCAGATTTAACATTTCCTAGCACTTCACAGAGTTCATTATGCAATATTTAGGCTTTGCATTAGAATGTAATACATAAACTGACTGGCTATATTGTGTTTCAGAATTGTCACTGGTTATTTTACAACTACAAACCTGATCTCTTCTCACATACTAATTCAACATTCAGGCTATATTACACTAATTAATTTGTAGTGTAACAAAATAAGTAATTCAATAATATTTGTAATCAAATTTACATGATCAAATGAAATATGGTTACCTTTCCTTTTCATTTAGAATATGAATAAACTATGACCGCGAGGTATATGAGCAGGCAAATTGACAGATGAACAGGATATCCAAATTGGTTTGCCTGCTCATTCATGTTTTCTTAAAAAATAAATATATTATCAATTCTTCAGGCGTATGCAAACTTTTTAGCACAACTGTACTTTTTATACTGTTCATGCTTCAGCTTCTGTCTGGAAAGGTTTGGATTGTTGGTCTCTACTCGTGCAGGTTTTGGACACATTGTCTTTTATATGCTGCTGTTGGCTGGGATTCATAGGGCCCTATCTTACACCCAGCACAATTGACTTTTTACACAAACACATGTATCATTCCTATCTTGCACCCGACGCATATGGGACTTTTCCTTCCACAGACGCGTGTCGGTAAATTAGGGAATGAACTTGCGTTCGTTTGGGAAGTTCAGCCAAAAGAAGAGGCGTGTTCTGGCGCAAAAGTTCCCTGGTGCTATCTTGTAGTTCCGGAAAAAACAATTCCGCCACTGATCAGGAAAAACCTGGTTAAAAGTCAGTTGCATGTTATTTATATGCTATTTTAAGAGCGCATGCTTAACCATAATGTAGCGTTTGCACAATGCGCATACACAATGCTTCTTCTCATCTACACAAATGCAGCAGTTCTTTATTATTGTAATACATAATTAGAAGGAAAAATATTACCACACGAAGGAAATCATTGTGGTGTCCGAAGATGTGAAAAAATAGGTATACATCTAGTGTACACATTTACCCAAATTATTCTGAATTAATTATTCGCACAGATAAACATCAACCTCAAGGGAACCCATTTAATCAACATACAAGTCATTTGCAATGCTAATAGTAAAACCACCCTCTGGCTCAAGCCATGAATCATTCATGGCAACTTTGCCAAAGTGCCATGAGGAATCCCCCCTTGGATAGGTGGCTGTGAAGGTGACAAGGCTATCCAATAAAGACATGGTAATGATGACAATTTATGATGCCAGCAAATGTGTGAAATGCTGTTTAATCGAAAACACAAAAAAAACACGCAGTGTAGCCTAATTGAACGAACATTCGACACACAAAAAATGCGCGTCAGGTGTTTGGATAGAACAGGAGGTACACTACTCAAATCGCAGCATTCTTTGTGGCTTGTTGTGTTTTACGCAACATTTCCATGAATCTTGAATGTGTTGATGACATAAATGAGGAAATATTAGAGGACTTAAGGAGACGCGATGTTGAAATGCTTGTGCCGTTACCCAAATGCCCAGAAATGCAGAACGGGAGAGGAGAGCTTATTTGACAGAAGAGTGAGGTAAGCAAAGTAATCTCGGTGTAATGTTAGACTACATTGCAAAAATATTACCATGCATTCATAACCTGTTGATTCAGTGAGAGTGAGTCCAAAACATCAGAAAGTATGTCTTGTGACATTTCTTTATTTACATTTTGTAAAAAGAATTATCAATAACAATCCGCTGTTATAATAGCAATCCACCATGGAACAAGCGCGTTCACTGTTACAACAATATGATCAAATGTAACAAGTCATTAGACCTCCAAAATCAACTTCCCTGTACTCTAGAAGCAGACTGCTGCAAAACCCATGGTTCTATAGATCAATATTTATAAATAGACTGGATGCATCACTGTTAGAGTACAAGAGATTACGTATTAATTCATTGAGACGTGTGACATGCATAATCATCCTCTGCTTTGTCGCACAGTCAGTGGCATTGTCATTAAACCCCCCGGTTTCCCAACGACAGCTTACTTACGATGTGCTGCCTCCAGATGGTTTTTCAGCTAATCCAATAGATTGCTTTTCCTTGTCACATCTTGCAAAGAGCAATTGCTACATTATTTTTCTTGAAAGTTGTGGTGTTAAAGGCATTTTCGAAGGTCCCGCGGTAAGCTAAACATAGAAGTGTCAGACTACACCACTTGATGCGTCTGAGCGAATCACGTTAGCAGAAACCAGAGGTAGCCAATGAGATTTTATCATTAGCATTAAATCCCCCTTAGGACATTAGCGATTGATTACTGATAGAAAGGAAATGCCCTTATTTAGGTTTCATTGTGCAGGAGACTCAGAGCTTTACAATGATACCGGGCATGACAGTAAACAGGCGAAACTCGGCATGTCGCTTCATGGTAAATTTGGGAGAAACCTACTACCGCAAGTTAACACAATGAAATAAAATAAACATCCTACTGTATATGTTCAACATTTTCTTTATAGCAGCTTGAAAGAACACATATTGAAGGAGTAAACTACACTAAAATCTCAAAATTGACCACTGCATGAAAAATCTATGTTTTTGCCTGTGGTATCTCACCTTAATACAAAGCACGTTCATTGCTAGTTGGCGTACTGTTAATCCTAATAAAACGTATCGCAAGTAATTAGTGTCTTCTCATTTATTATTCAAAAGCAATTCAAACTAAGTTGTGTGCGGCAATCGGGCAGTTTTATAACAGACCAATGCCGCGCCCCCTCCGCGATGACGCTTTGACCAATGTCATAACTGTCATCAACAATTCTGAGACCGGCACCTCCCTACAGGTGGAGTTTCTAATATTTTATAGGAAGTCCCTATTTATTTGAACAGATAAAGTCCTAAAAGCCAGACTAAAAAAAACTGCATCTGGTTATATTTTAAAACCACCAGAAAAGCAAAGTATTTCCACGGGTGCATACACTATCCATGAAATACACTAAGTTTAGCTGTGAGTGGTTTGTCGCAGCTTTATTTGAATGTCAATGGAGTTAGATACATCATTCCTTTGTGTGGGGGTTGCATTTGTGCTCTAACGCATGACAAGGATTTATGAAAGAACTATTGGATGCCTGGGAATTTATGATTATGAAAACTACATAAAACATTCAATGTCTTTAAAGATGTATTTACAACATGCGGTTATGCAAAACAAAGCTAGCTTGAACCTGAATAGTTCTACACTTAAAGTATATGTATCTCATCAGCGCAAAGTGTTGTTCAGGTGAGCTTATGCACAACGTTGGAATTTATTATTACATTCTCAAACAACTTTAAAAATGATCGAACTAATACATAGAATAATTCTAAAACTCAAACTCCACCACATGAAATGTTCATTTTTGTATTTGAAGCAGTTATAGGCCTATACAGTCTTATGCAATAGTTTAGGCACACCTGACAATTTCCATGATGTTCCTTTATAAATAATTGGGTGTTTGGATCAGCAATTTCATTTTTTTCATTTGATCTGTTTAATAATAAGGACATAATTTCGGTAGTAATATTTCGGTAGTGAAATGAAGTTCATTAAATTAACGGAAAAGGTACAATGTAAAAATATCAAACTCTCAAATAACCTAAATAACTAAGATTGTTCAACAGTATGGTTAAGGGGAAGGCTACAAAAAGCTACCGCAGAGATTTAAACTGTCAGTGTCCAATGTGAGGAACATGGTGAGGAAATGGAAGACCACAGGCACAGTCCTTGGTAAGGCCAGAAGTGGGCAGACAAGTAAAATATCGGAAAGACAAAAGTGACGGATGGTGAGAATGGTCAAAAACAACCCACAGATCACCTCCAAAGATCGACAACATCATCTTGCTGCAGATGGTGTCACTGTGAAACAATTCAGCACACTTTGCACAAGGAGAAGCTGAAAGGGAGAGTGATGTGGAAGAAGCCTTTTCAGCAAACACGCCACAAACAGAGTCACTTGAGGTATGCACATTTTGACAAGCCAGCTTCATTTTGGAAGAAGGTGCTGTGGATTGATGAAACAAAGATTAAGATATTTGCTCATAACAACAAGGGGCGTTATCCATGGCAGCAAAAGAACACAGCATTCCAAGACAAACACTTTCTACCCACAGTAAAATTTGGTGGAGGTTCCATCATGCTGTGGGGCTGTGTAGCCAGTGCCGGTACTGGGAATCTTGTTAAAGTTGAGGGTCACATGGATTCCACTCAATGTCAGCAGACATTTGAGAATAATGTTGAGGAATCAGTCACAAAGTTGAAGTTACGCCGGGGCCGGATAATTCAACAAGACAACATCCCAAAACCAGTGGCGAGCCGTGCATTTTACACCTAGGCCTTCACTATCTTCCCCAAATTAAAACGCATTATAATAACCTCACAATGACATTCTAGGGCTTTTGTATATATTATACAAAATATAAATAGGCTACATCATATTTCCTTTAAGTTATATTTCTTAACGTTAGTATATCAGAACTCAGAAATACCACTATTTTGTTCACCCAGAAGTTTAGCAAACTACCGACATTTGTCTTTCCTCCCTGAAGGTGGCTTTCAGAGGCTGGGTCCGGGGCGTTCCTCATGTCGTTTTCTACAGTTATAGTATGCACCGAATATCCTAATAACTTGCATCCTTTGTTCGTTCCTGTATTTAAATGTGCACATTTCCTGAGGATTCTAATATTTTTTACCTATAATTTAACAAATATTAGGCTACATGAAAATAGCAGTGAGAAAAACGATATTGCATTTCGCCATTTGAACTCTACTGGACAACTGCTGAGGAAAATAGTTGTTTCAATAGCTAACGCGTTGCTCCGTCTTTGGAATGATTATGCATTTTAGGCGCATTTAAATAGCTTTTCTTTCTTTTTAAAATAGCAATAAAGATAGTTTTACAGCTTTATAACCATGGTCTCTGAATGACGAAGTAGACTGTCGTTATCATCAATATGAAATATATGGATAGGGCTGAACATTTCCATTGAAATATTTACGTGAATCAGATTTACTATGGCCATCTATAGCTAAACTGTAAAGCATTGCACAGCATAACGCTCTTAAATATGGAGGAAGTATCGGCTTGGAGTATCGGGCCTTTTTCACAAGTACGAGTACTTATGATTGATTTACAACTGAGGCCATCTATGGCTAATCTGTAAAGCATTTACGCGCTCTTAAATGGGGATGAGGTATTGACTTGGAGTACCGGGCCTTTTTCACAAGTACAAGTACGAGTACTTATGCCCAGTATCGGGCCCAATACCAAGTACTGGTATCGGTATTGGCCCATCCCTAAGGCCCTGCTAGTAAAAATATATAAAAATCCATCAAACTCACCAAAGCTGCTCATTATTTGAAAACGAAGTCCGTCCTCCTTTCTCTTTTAAAAATAATTCTATGACGCAATTGTACTATGCGTTAAGTTCCAAATAAAAGATCCTGCCCAGTGCTGAGAGTCGATCCTGCCCAGTCCTATATTCGCCACCCAAGTTACTTCTTCACCTGCAACTGCCATTCTGCTAAAAGTAAAAATTTGAAAGTTTAAAGAAATCGGAGACTGGTGTAAGCTAGTTCTTGTTCGGATGGCAAACTTTTTTTTACATTTTTTTGTTGAACTCCCACTCCTATCAGCAACAGAAACGATGCTGATGTAAGCCTAACTTTGCAGAAATGCTTTAGTTGGTCATAGAACACACCCAACATGGTAAAGTCGAAATCTGATTGGTTAAAGATATGACAATCAACAACATGGTCCTGATGGACTTCAACAGCAGATGGTATTCACTCGGAATTCTGAATGCCCCAGTTTACCCGGAGACAACACAGATGAAAAAATCTTATTGGATAAAAGCTTTCATTTATATGAGCTGCGCTAAAAGCAAGGCAACTGAAAAGAGTGTGCTGTAGCAATGAACTACCTTATAGACTAACTGTAATGAACTTTGTAAAATGTATATAGTGTTATTGAAAAAATATATTAAAGAATAATATATATTAAAAATATATTCTGACTATCTTTGGGCCTGAAGAGAAGGCCTTGCAGGCCCTGACGGCCCACCACTGCCCAAAACATTGCTCAAAGTCTACTCTGGAATGTTCAAACTCAGTTCATTTCACCAGTTTCATATAACGTATATGTCTAGCATAAGTTCATGGAAACAATAGGCTATATACTGTACAATTGTATTACTAACATTTAGTCCCTGACTAGCAAACCATACTTTGTATCTAACATACAACACATTCAACTTCACTCACACAAAGACACAAACATCAACCAGAGTCCAGGTTTACACACCACTCTGTTCGCTCTCTCTGTTACATGCACGCACACACACACACTTGTGGGCTCAGCCCGATCTTTCTGGGTGTACGTACTGGAGATCCATGTGCATTTGAAATGAAGCGCAAAATGTCAAAACTAAGGAATCTGCTATAGTTGATCTGTGTTTCTTAAAACCTTTCATTGTGGCATACGGCTACGCGTGGTTACGCAATCTTTACAGACCAAAAAAACATTATATTATATACTAATAAACATAACCGTAAAATAAGGTGGGGACGGTGGCGACGCGTTTTTGTCATGAGTAATTTTGTACCCACCACATTTTTGGAGAAAAAGACCTGCGTGAAAGAGAAAAAAATGAATGCATCATTGTGCCAGGGGCTGGGTGGCAATCAGGACTTTTCCCGTTTGGCCAGCAGTGTTTCACGGCCGTGAGGCCTGGTCTGACAATAGTTAAACATTGGAAGTTTTTAGCAACACCATTCCGCTGGTCAACACAGTGCAGCCTCTTCTCAACCCGTACGGCTGGCTGCAGCAGCCTTTTTTAATGAGACGCTACGGGTAGTATGGAACCTGCCCGCATGTGGAGGAGGTAAAGTTTTCATTTATTCTTGACAATCAGTAAAAACTCCTTTCTCGAAGTTTTGACCAAGAGCAGCACATTTCATTGATTGTATGGATGTGAATTCAGCAGATTTTGAATTGTTTGCAAAAAAAGTAATTAAGTGCTGTTTTTTAAGGCGAGACACTAAAGGTGAATAGGGTAAAAAATGTAAATAATAAATATCACCATGAAACTTCCTCAGTTGGTTACTTACACAAGTACATAAAAAAATGTATTACAAGTTTTTAAAATATGTATGTTAATTTATGCAAATAAGGCATTATCTCATTAAATATGCACAATTTTGCATATATTTTCGGTAGACAGATCTGAACGTATGATAAAGCCAGGTGCTAAATTCTTTTTTCATTTTGTTTACACACAAGATGAAAAAATAATTACTGAGGGATTTCAAGATATCTGCTTTCATTACCTAGGAAATCCAAATAAACTGTCCATAGCCTTAAAATATTGATTTTTGCCATATTTTTTTGATTAAAATGTCACAAATCAGGCCAGGAATGATTTATGAACAAATCCCTCTGTAAATATCTTCAGAAAACTGCTATGTCTATAACTGGAACGTTTGCTGTATATAGGTGCTACATAAGTCTACCGGAAAATTACAAACTCATTTTGAGAAAACGGCATTTAAAGATTTAAATCTTTAAATTAAGGGAAATTTAATAAATTTCTATTGGAAAAAATTGCTCAAAAACAGAATGAGTGCTCAGGCCCTTAGTGATAATAATATAGAATATTTCAAACTCATGAAAATGTATTATTTAATAACATGGCAGGCATATAAGGCCTACAACTGCAGTAACTCAATGAATTAACTTAAGCGTATCATGCACATTGTTGCCAACAAAACCGACGCTAGACAGTTGTATGGACACAGAACAAGACCAACAGTAGAGGTCACAGCTTTCTAAAGTCAAATTGTCCAATCCAGCACCATATTTAGGTCCCTCTGACATCTCTTGCTGGTGCCTTTTCACTTGTCTGTACTCACAAGTTTTCATTTATTTTCACTTGAGTGGCAAAAACACAATTTATTTTGGATAGGACCAGGGAGTAGACCATCAGCCAATTGGACAAAAAAAATCTTGTTAAAAGTTTTTATTTTATTTTAAGTGTTCAACTTTACACTATAATCATATTTCTAGAATTAACAAACTTAATTCAAGAAATCTTGTCAAGTAAAATTATCTTGCTGCATGGACAGATAATTTCACTTGTTTTGAGTAACCTTTCCTTGAGATTTAGTGGTTTTATCTTGTTTTTAGACACCCATTTTTTGCATTGTGGTATCTCAGGCTGCAGTGATGCTGCCTACTGTTAATGTGAGTGTGTATGCATTATGTCATGTGAGCATGCATGATGTCCCCTCTTCATCTATCTCTCTCTGTCTAATTTAAAATATGTTTCTTCAATGTCCATAAGTTGATAAGGCTGCATTATTTC
>JACXGM010034810.1:0-11864 GCA_016801145.1 Umbra pygmaea | reverse complement strand
CTTAACTGAACCCCGTCAAAAGAAATAATTTCTTTCAAGATTTAAAGTATTAGAGAGTGAGTACTCAATTGGACGACATTTCATTGTTACATACCTGGTCTCAGCTCATCAGAATTCTCAAGGTAGTGACCGTTTTTCTTCTCCCGTTGTCTTTCGTGGTAATGGTATCTCTTATTCTGTCGCTAACTTCTGGGTGCAGGTCATAAGGTTCAGTGGCGCTCATCAGTGCCATCTACCGTCGGGGAGTTTGAAAAAGGAACAAACGAGTCTCGGTCGGATTTATTTGCATGAGAAATTGAATGTGTGGCGTGAGTGCGTGTGAAAACAGGCAAATGCGTGTGTCTCACGGCGAAAGCGTGAGAGTTGGCAGCTCTGCAAATGGCCCTTATCAAAAGGTAACATACCCTTGAATGATTGGCCTTGTTACAGACAAGGTGACAAACATAGGTTAAAATGGCAATTAAAAGTTGATTTCCCACACCTGTGGCATTTTAAATTGCAATTAGTGTATAAATAGTAAATGGGTTTGTTAGCTCTGTTTGTTAGCTCTTTGTTAGCCATGTGGATGCACTGAGCTAGATACTGAGCCATGGGGAGCAGAAAAGAACTGTCAAAAGACCTGCGTAATAAGGTACTGGAACTGCATAAACTTCAAAATGGATATAAACCCAAGTTAAAAAAAAGTATATTTAAATGTACTTGAAATGTATTTAATTTATCCTAAATATACTTCTAATATATTATTTTGGTATGTATATTTTGAAAGTATACTTCAAATATACTTAAATACATTGAATACATACTTATGGTTAACCATAAGTATACTAGAAATATAATACTGGAGTATAATTTAAATATACTTTTTTTTAACTTGGGAAAATACATTTAAAACGTTGCAAATGCCAGTCAATACTGTTCAATCACTTATTAAGAAGTGGAAGATTCTGGTTTCTCTTGATACCAATCCAAGGTCAGGTAGACCAAGAAAGATGTCAGCTAAAACTACCAGAATTGTTTGAAATACAAAGATTGTCGTGATTGTTTCGTGATTGTTTCACAAAGCAAAATGTGACGATACTTGAAACAAAAATGAGCTGCATGGTCGAGTTTACTGCACCAGTGCCACAAAGAAGTCTGGTTACAATATGCCCGACAACACATTGACATGCCTCACAGCTTCTGGCACACTGTAATTTGGAGTGACATGACCAAAATAGAGCTTTATGGTCACAACCAGAAGCACTATGTTGGAGAGTGGTCAACAAGTCATGCAGTGAAAAGAATACCATCCCCACTGTGAAGCATGGTGGTGGCTCACTGATGTTTTGGGAGAGTGTAAGCTCTAAAGGCAGGAGGAACCTTGCGACAATTGATGGCAAGATGAATACAGCTTATTGGACAATACTGGCAGACAATTTGCATTCTTCTGCGCGAAAGCTGCTCATGGGATGTTCTTGGAGACAATTACCCTAAGCACAAGGCCAAGTTGACCCTCTAGTGGTTACAGCAAAAAAAGGTGAATGTTCTGGAGTGGCCATCACAGTCTCCTGAGCTCAAACATGCGGTTCATGCAAGACGACTGCATGCTGTCATTGATGCTAAAGGGAGCAATATACACCGCATGAAGAACTGAGGGTATGCACAAAAACTTGATCTAAAAGAGCATTACCGATCAAAAGGGAAATGTTTATAAGATCGCATTGAAATAATAAAGAATGACTACTTGAGTATTTTCAAGAAATAATATTGATATATTATGAAAACTGACATATTTATGTACATTAAATCTACCCAAACACATATTAATTGAAGTCAAAGGCACGTTCTAATAAATCTACTATTAAAAAATAGAAGGATAAATATTCATAAGATTGCATCATAATTGGTTTACACATTTTACCACTTAAGGATCGGGCTTTGATTGTGAAATTCTGCCCGAAAAGAACCCCCAAAGTTAATGTCTTGTTACACTGGACCTGCAGCAAGGAGAAATATATGCTTGATATTTTTTGAAACGAAAGACTTTGAACTTTGTGGAAATGTAAAAATAATTTAGAAAAAGTGTACACAGTGAATCTGGCACAAGATGAAAGAAAATACTTTTTTCTACATCATCTTTCCAATGCAAATAAAAATCCATATATTGAGAATGGGTTCAAGGGAGGACAACATCTGTCTAAAACTTTAGAATGATAGAGTCAACAGACATGGAGCTTTGATTATTTTGTAAGAAGACACCAAGTCTCCTTTATGTTTGTGCCCAAGTCTCCCCAAGTATCCACATTAATCATTTTCATAGATTACAGAGTCATGGATGTATTAGCTGTACGAACAAGTTTGTAAATTGGATATTTTAGCCAAATTTGTGTTTCTAAGCTTTCTTCACATGTCAGACATGTATATGCAGAGTAAAATCTGTGAGCACTTTTTTTCTTTTTGGCAGAAACGTCCCGTCGGCTGATCCTTAATATGTTAATGCACATTTTGCCAAAGTCTCCCTCACAGCCACTTACATTCCCATCTAAGCTACCATTACCAATAAAAGGAGAAATGCCCACAAGATTGCATCGTAATAAGCGTAATGTAAGCTACCATTACCGATAGGAGAAATCCTTATAACATTGCGTCATAACAAGTGCCATCTAAGCTAACATTACCAACAGAAGGAGAAATTCTTGCTATTAATCTGCCAGTTGCTAAGTAAAAAGTTTCCCTAAAAAACTTAGGGCAAACATATTTTGTAAAAAATATACACCTCCTGTTGCCAAACAATTAATTCTAAACATTCACAACAATGTTATAGCCAACTCACCTGATTGCTCAATATAGTCTCAAATCCTTCTCCAAACAATGTGCTTCTATACATCAGGTGTTGTTAAATCGAAGGTTTTTTATATGTTCACAACTTTGGTATAGCGAGTAGGGGTGGAACGGTACACAAAGTCACAATTCGGTTCATACCTCGGTTCAGACATCACGGTTCGGTGCGAGTTCGGTACAATCCAGGGAAAAGCAAAACAAAATGTAGGAGGCAATTTTTCTTTATTGTGCATGTCTTATCCTGTACCATCTAGTGTCATACAGTCTCTCCCCTGAGGTAGCACATTGGATATCCATTACATACCCAAAAAATGCTGAACAACGCCGACACACAGTCGTCGTCTTATCCACCACTCTCTCGCCTGTACTACTGTAACTGACTGGGAAACAGAAGTTTTCCCAAACTTGTGATCTTACCTGTGTATCTAACTAACAGTAGTTCCGTATTACATGAATTTATTTGCATGCAAGTTTTACTTATTTTTAAACCATTTATTCTCCATGTAAATTAATGTACCGAACCGTGATGCCGTTCCATTTTGGTTCAATACGAATATATGTACCATTCCACCCCTAATTGCGAGGGGCATGTTGGCTGGCTTGTGTTTCGTCTGGCTTGTGTTCCATAGACAAACACACACTTGTTTGAAAAACATTTTTTTATTAGTTCTTGTACATCTAATATGAGTGCAGATTCAACAATGGGATAGCTCATTTTTTGCCTCAAATCCATGTTTTTTGAAACTGCTACAGTGAAATATGATACAAATAAGATGTTAGAAATTCATCTCTAAAGTGAAAGTAAACACCCTGGCTCATTCATTTGTGCGCACGCACGCCACCATATTGTTTGTAACTGTTTCCCTAGACCCCAGCAGAGGGGGTAAATCTGTCCCCAAGTCATTGTGAATGGGAGAATCAATCACTTATAAACAGCAATTAATCACAAATCTATAAGTGCACCCCATGGCAGTAGGATGCATATGGTGCCACTGGAATGTAATCAATATCGTGAAAACTGCGGGTGCTGATAAGGCGACAAAAAAATTAAATAATAATAATAATAAAACAATGAGTAATAAGATGTGTTGCGCTGCACGCATTCACATAATAACGTGGAGATTTTAAATAGGAGCTATTCTAACCTAGACAAGTTAGAATATATCCATTAGTTTGCTCATCTTCCAGTTGGTTCTGTAGCCAGGAAAGGATCCAAAAAGATTGATCAAGGAACTGTAAGTTTTGCTATACTAGATTGAGTGTCAACTGCTCTGAGTAGTTGGGTGGCTTGATGGCCTCTGGACCATGCAGACTTTCCAGTGATTGTGTTGCAGTATGAGTGAGAATTACATGCAAGTAAATATGACAAGGCCGGGTATTTTGAGTAGACTTGACTGCCTGTGGCCACCTGGCTTACATAGAGACTGCATTCAGCGCTCCTTACTGCACATTTCTTCCCACAAACACACAGCACAGTGTAAGGTGTGACAAAGTAAATGAGTGTAGTCCTTTAGTGGGAGTTTAACTCTTAAATCATTTAGAAGTGTTATTTTGAGTTACTGTATTCATTTTGTAAATGAGCTTGATTTAAGGTTGATAATTTATTTTGCACAAAAATATCCAATTGATTTCTGTGTTGTTATCTCCACCTTAGTGTTTTGTGTTCATGTACACTGTATTTTTTATTTACTTGTAATCTTTTAGTTATAGAAATTAGATCAATGCACATTGTAAAATTAATCCTAGTGTAAAACATAGCATCCTTATTTATCATGCTAGATACCAACTGCTAGCTAGCAGGACCAGGCAACTTTAATTTTGTTGATTTAAAGTTAAATTAAAAATATTTAAAAAAGCTTTATCACTAGCATGTCATTCCTTGTTTTGTCATCTAAGGCAAATGGCAATGTTTGTTATTAGCTACCATAGTCAGTAAAACATACAGTTGAAAAGTGTAGTCAATAATTGCAAATCACACTTTTCGTGTACATATTGGTTTCACCATTTAAAATATAACAAATCTTTTTGTAGATCGTTCACCCATTTTACAGTCCTTTTCACTGGAGTCCTTTGCCTTTCCCCATGGTGTTAGATGGCAAATGCATTTCAACGGCATGTTACTCAGCAGTAAGCAAAGGAAGACCACAATATAGTCCTAAGACAAATATAAAAGCAAGAAGTCCACTGGGAGTTACTGTGATGAAACAGGGCCTTAAATATGTATATGGAATTACTGAAGATTCACTACCATACCTCAGTTAGACATGAAATTCCAAGTTTAAATCAGGTGGTTTTGATGACCTGGGGCACAAATCGTGACATAGAGCACAGATACATGACATATTACACATTTTTCTATTACGGTACATATGAGGACTGCTTTTAGCTCAATAGCGCCACATTTAAACCCAGTGGCCAGAATTGCAGACTTTGTCTTTAACTACTAATTGGATATTACCAAATTGGGGTAAAAAGAAAGTTGCTGAGTGTGCTTCGGATTTAATCACACTTTTTTCAAAAAAATAATCAGGCGTGTTTTAACGATTCGTCCTTATTAAGGCCTCAGTGAATTTTATGATGAATGGACCATACTTGTAATGCACTTCATCAACTGGGTTCCATTGGACAAGCATTCCTGTGTTCTCCCAGTTTCAGCACAGTACCTTTATTGAGCGAAAAGCCTGCAGCCCAGCAAACGTTCGATATCTCTAGTATATTAACCTGCTACTGGTTAAACAAATGAATGTATTGACATTCTTCCCTGCACTCTGCACACCATTTGAATTATATACAAAGCATGTGTAAAATAGGCTTTCTCTTTTCAGAGTTTTCTTTCACTTTCCCTCTGATCAGAGTCATGTTTAAATGACCAGGAAATTAATCAGCTTGATTAATAATGTAAACACACTGCAGACCAATCTAAATATAAGTAATACATGTGTCAATGTGTGATCAAAAGCCCTTTTTCTTCAAATGTATTACAATGTCTTACAGTAAAAGCATTGGTAGGATTAATATTTAGCATTTTGTTTCAAATGGTTCTCAATGCTGGGATTAATTATGTTTACTGAAAACACTTGCATTGCTCTGTGTTCATTGACAGCCACAGAATCAAAAGATGAAAAGCTAGACTGCACTTTCTGTGTTTTACTACAGCTTTGAAACAAATTGAGGGCAGAGCGAAAAGTCAACATTGTTGTTTAGTCAGTATGTTGTCCTTGTCCAAGAAATGGGCCTAGCTCTACGTATTGTGTAGTCTGAACACTGGCTGAAGTGATGGACAACTGAGGTGACAATAAATTGTCGCTGAGAGGTAGCTCTCTCTAAGGTCAATGTACATGGCCCAGGAACACCTCAGGTGATAAGTGGCGTTAGCAGATGCACCAAGCAGAACGATGGGAAAGTCTATCACTCTTAGACATAAGTTGCCTGATCCGAATCCTGAGCAGTTTTTCCAGACTGCACCTCTACCCCAGCCACCGACAGCCAGGGAACGCTACCTCCTAGAAAGAGGATGGTCCTTTTAAAAATGCATTAGGGTAACGGATGAGTCGGGGAGCAAACGGATCACGGCCAATGCCTCAGAGATTCTGCACACTGACCGGTGTGCTGATCCAAGAATGTTTAAAGGCCTCTCCAGAACTGACACCATGAACGGTCAAATATAGATGTGCATAACCGTTCTGTATGTTAAATCCGATTCTCAGGTACAGTGGTACTCCGACGTATGTGAACCCTTTCGAATTTTCTATATTTCTGTATAAATATGACCTAAAATATCATTAGATTTTCACACAAGTCCAAAAAGTAAAGAAAGAGAACCCTACTTGTACACATGTACTGCTGCAACATGGGTTCAAATCTGGCCAACTGCACTATCAGCAAAAACTCTCCTTTATCTCTACCAGTCTTTATGAATAAAGTAAAAATGCCATACATTTTATATTTAAAAACAA
Organism: Umbra pygmaea; assembly: GCA_016801145.1. Lineage (NCBI taxonomy): Eukaryota > Metazoa > Chordata > Actinopteri > Esociformes > Umbridae > Umbra > Umbra pygmaea. Next base: position 5,088 of record JACXGM010034810.1, on the reverse strand, counting down.
ATCTTGATATGGGTGCACAAGTTCTACTTAAAATATCAAAGGCAAGTAAAAGAGCACTCTTTTCGTGGAACAATCTACAATATATGAAGAAATGCTATTTAAAACATGCAGCATCACTTCTGAAAATTCATACCGTGCCAGTATTCTCCTTATATTCAGCTCACACAGAGAACCTCATTATCATGCTCTTGTGAATATTGTTTAACGTTTGGAATGTCTCTGGTTAATGGGAATTAATTGTTAGAATTATCTTTATTTCTTTTTAAATATGCGTTTTCTTGGAAAGCCACTGATCCAGCATAATGTGTACTTTTAAATGCAATGACTGAAATGTGTGAAGAGTCAGCATGTTTTGGATTAATTTTCACAGCCAGGCTGTGTGATTATTCTTGTAGAGTCTTCAACTATGGATTCTAATTAAGGGCCAGAATTCAGATTACATGGCACTCACAATCACACCAGACTCACTTCGCTCTATCTGAAAGATCACATCAATGTATTAACTATTCATTTATTAGCATATTAACAAGATATTTGAGAGGGCTACAGAAAAAAAATTATACAGCTATTTGCCGGGAAGGAAGTAAAAATGTTGAAGCAGAACATTAGCTACCTTCTTAGCAGCAGATCTGCTAAAGGGCTTTGTAAAAAGCTGCTGTCTATGAGGACATATTAACAGCCTGTAAGGTAGAACAGGCTCACAGTATTGCCTGGCCCTCCTAATCTATCCAGCCACTTCTTCCCTACTGACCCTAATGCTTGAACTTCCTCTGCCGTCTTATCAAACCAGTGTTAGTGTGTGACACCTGAACAGGTCCTGATATCCGCAATGCTTATCAGTCACATTTAACAGAGCTGATTGTGAAGCTGTTATTGAGTTAATTCATCCATTCAGTCATTACGATCAGTCATCTGGATGATGCAGTAAGTGCCATGATTCAACTAAAATGGATTATTTGAAGAATTATGCCTGTCTCTCAATTCCCTCTTCTGCATGCAATGGGGAGAAATCAGGTGTAATACTATATACAGTATGAGCCTTCTGAATCAGATACCACACAGGATGGCCACTCCTTAACTCTTTTTAATTTCTACTCTTTCTTCATATAAATGAGTGCAGTATTCTCGAGCTAACACTGTTTCAAAACATTGATGGAGGAAGTGAGATTAGACTCCACCCCGCTGGAGAGACCAGACTGGTTTTATACTTAACCATCACTCATTTTACATGTCATCTACACTGTAAAATGCATTTTTTGCCAGTACTTTCTACTGGATATTTTTTACAGTGTATTCAATATTTTATTTCCACTAAGGAATGACACAGGGACTTTAAATTTTGACACTGTTTTTCCGCTTTGACCATCAAATTTCCCGCTTAAACCCTATGGTTTCATATAGCAACACATGGTTAGAAATTTTGTGATACACTGAATCCAATATCCCAGTCATAGCTGACTTTATTAATTTATTTGTTACCGTCACTGGATATAGAATCAATTGGATTAATGATAAACGGATGCCTATGCAGATGCAAAGTCACCATTTCATTTATCCCTCTAGAAATAATTAATGCCAGCAACATGTGTTTCTTTTCTCCTGTAATTACATTACCTGTTCCAGAACATGCCAATATTCATACCTGGACTCAAATTACCCATTCATCTCCTGTTATCTACTGAGAAATTTAAGTAATTTCCACTTTGCCACATTTCCACTGCCGGTTTCATTGCAAAAAAACCATCCTTTGCTATATCTAAACTTTCTACATTTTGCAATAGATAAACATGGGGATTTATATCATAGAGGATCTATACATAGATGGAGGCTTAGATTGGGAAGACTTTACCAGAATACATTTTTCAAAAACCTACAGATTGTCAGGTAACATCTCTCTGCATTTCAAAATGCTACAGACCTACTCTGTTTGATAGGTGCTAAGAAAATGTGCCCCAAAACAACTTTATCTAGTTGTGAATGTCAAACCACCGTTGGAGAAACTATTGTGTATTGAATAAAAAATGTTTTTAGAAAAAACATAGCTGAATTAGTCACAAGTTTTTATTAACAATAATATTCAGTAGAGGGGTCCAAAAGTAAATTTGCAACCTTCTAGTAGCCTATGCATGTGGCAGACAAATTAAGAAACACTGCCCGTTCACAAACATTGTGTTGAGAAACACTGCCCATTCACAAACATTGTGTTGAGAAACAATGCCCATTCACAAACATTGTGTTGAGAAACACTGCCCGTTCACAAGCATTGTGAAAGCACGTTGTCATGTCCTCATTCCGATTGCTGTTCAAATGGCAAAATATGCCCTGCAAAGTGTAGGAAATCCTTGTAAGTTCCAAGCTGCTTTTTCAGATGTTGTAAATATCATGAAATACATGTTCTTCAGCATTTGTAAGCTGGTCACTGAAAAAAAACGTAACTCTGTTATTACTCATTCTACACAGTGCAACTTTACATACATTTCTTCAATGTAAGAGTGGTATTTTCTGGAATTCAGTATAGAATTAACCTTTAGAAATACTCTAGTAATTCATTATTAGTAGTAACGAGCAGTTGCCATGGTATCATTTCATGAACAAGATGCTTGTCATCTTCAATGTGCACAGCCACCCCGTGCTAACCTGATGGTGTACTGCCATGTCCAAACATGAACCATAACAACAGAACAGACAGAGAAGATGGGCACCACAACATTTAATCAATCAAGTCAGAAATTATCACTGATATACCCAAAAGAGTTCTTTGATTATTTAGTCATGTTGAAGTAAAGCAGGGAAATCATTACCTGCTGGCCCTCACTGCGCTGTGTTCATTACTTTTGATTGATCTATTAATTGTTTGGCGATAAGTGTGTGACGTTTTGTCACTTCAACGCTCATTAACTATTGAATTCTGAAATGTCTTACTGCTGGCAATAGCAATAACACATCTCATTCATATGAATAGTCAACAAGTAGTGGCTAAACACATTGATTAAACACAAATGATGAATTGTTTTTTGAGTTGACCTGCCTAAAGATGAGTGATACTGTGATGTCCTAGGGCTGTAGGATTAAGGCTGAGCATCTGTGCGATAAAAAGAAACAGCACAGCAGGCCAATGATGTCATCATTACCAATAGATTTCTGTAAGTGTGGCAATTTTTTAGATGTCTTTGGAGCTGTCATGCTTTTCATTCTGTGTGCAAGACACCGTCAAATCCATTTAGCCTCTCTCTTCGCCCTTCTTAATGACCAGACAGAAATGCCATCTCTGTGCCTCGCGGCTGCCCAGCTACTGCCCTTCAATAGGAGGTTCTTTGCAGTAAGTTTCCAGAGGGTACTATGGCCCAAATTTCCCTTTTATTCTTATTTAAACGATACAATCGCTAACTGCAGGCTTGAAACCTGCCCAACAACTAATATAATATCTTCATATAACTGGAAACACTTCCGGAGAAATAGAGTGCTGTCCGTATATATTTTTTAAAGGTCTTAAGGTGATTGACATAGAATCAGCTTTAAAGAGAATGGACACTGCTGTCAAATGACAAACGCTGACACTGAAAATGAAAAGTTACTTTTAAAGCTATGATGTTTATTGTTTTAAATGGGTAGTTCTAAAATTTAGCTAAAGACATTTTTATCTATTTCCACAGGTTCTGGTTAAATGTAGGTATCCTTTTCATGATGGAAGTTAAAAGTTACATTTTCAAGCCTAGAGTAGTTGCTTGTTACATGATTCTCTTCTTGAGACTTAAAAGATACAGGGGTGTCCGTGGTGGCAATCTCTTCTCATGCTGAATTCCTCTAATTTGGTGGGGCAGCAAAACTGTCAGCCATCTGGACCATTCTTCACAGTGCCAACTCTGGGAGGCCCCTAAAAATAGATCTGCCTGTCAGAATTCTCATTGACAGGATTAAAAAAATAACTAGGATCGAGGAACGTATTTTGCTAACAGGTTTCCAATCGAATTTGGCATCTGTGCTAAATGGGAGGGTGGGGCTGTAGACGCATATTTATCCTTTATCATTTCCTACATAGAGGTTCTGTGTTTCTATCAGACACTTCCTTAGTCTTTAACATGTTTCCAACATACTCACACCGTGCTTTGAATAGGCTCATTATTGTCATGTATCATGTTTCCATTAGACAAATCCTGTCTCTACTTTAATCATATTTGTTGAAAATGTTAGTTGTAACGATAACCCACAAATTATCTATCCCATAGTTTAGGCATGTTACACTTGAACAGCTAATTTAGAAATATTTGACTAGGATTTAACTGAGATCCATTATCCTCAGAACAGTGTTTTTCAATCATCTCCTTCAGGCACACCACAGTTTAGCTGTAGCCATAGCTCACCGTATTCATTATTCAAGGGCTTGATAATTATCCGATGAGTTGAGTCAGGTGTTCTAGCTCAGAAATAGATCAAATACATGGAATGGCTGTTGTTCCCCAAGGAGAGGGTTGAAAAACACTGCATTAGAACCATTATCCTTTGACCAAGTCTTTTGCTAAAACAGTGGCCCTCATTTATCAAACGGGCGTAGAAAACAGTGTGGATCTGAGCGCAGAAATCATCTTACGACGAGACTCACGTGATTTACAAAACATTCGTATCACTCCAATTCCAAAGTACAAATGAGTGGGTGTTGATAAATCAGACGGTTGAAATCCATCGTAATTTAAATATCACGCCCACATTTATGCACGGATCAGAGGCCTCGCCCTTAGAATTTACGACATGGATAAGCGAAATCCGGCAAAGAAAATGAATTTCTCTGAGAAGAATAGCGACGCTCAGGTCTCAGGTGCAGGCCAACCACTTGGTATTAATTGGAAGTTTACAATCAGTCATCGATTGTTAAAGGAACATGCAGTGTTGACTGAGGTTACTGCTACAGTCATTGAAAACTATTAACGAGAACCTGAAGTGCATTTCAAATGAATTAATTATTTTCACTAAACCTTCCACGTTGTATTTTTTAAGTAGGGTGAAGTCAGCTAAATTGGGCCATCAGATAAAATGGGCCAAATAATGTTGTAGCGTCATATATTTTAATATCTTTACAGCAAATCACTGATC
>JACXGM010034809.1:0-11866 GCA_016801145.1 Umbra pygmaea | reverse complement strand
ATTAATACTACTATTACCACCACTAGTAGAACTATTAATACTACTATTACCACCACTAGTAGTACTATTAATACTACTAATACCACCACTAGTAGTACTATTAATACTACTATTACCACCACTAGTAGTACCATTAATACTACTATTACCACCACTAGTAGTACTATTAATACTACTATTACCACTACTAGTAGAACTATTAATACTACTATTACCACCACTAGTAGTACTATTAATACTACTATTACCACCACTAGTAGTACCATTAATACTACTATTACCACCACTAGTAGAACTATTAATACTACTATTACCACTACTAGTAGTACCATTAATACTACTATTACCACCACTAGTAGTACTATTAATACTACTATTACCACTACTAGTAGTACCATTAATACTACTATTACCACCACTTGTAGTACTATTAATACTACTATTACCACTACTAGTAGTACCATTAATACTACTATTACTATCGCCCCGATCAACCAGCTCAGTCCCAGGCCCCAGTCCTGCACTCCATGTCTTCCACACAGCCTTCCTTTCAAACATCGCCTCTCCAGGCTCCAGTCCAGCATCGAGGCTCCAGTCCAGAATCTCGCGGCTCCAGTCCAGCATGTCGAGGCTCCAGTCCAGCATCTCGAGGCTCCAGTCCAGCATGTCGAGGCTCCAGTCCAGCATGTCATGGCTCCAGTCCAGCATGTCATGGCTCCAGATGGCTGTCTTTATGCTAGAACTCCATTTACCCATCCTCCGCTGATCCAGCCACCGCTGACCCAGACTCTGTTGACCCAGACTCCGTTGACCCAGACTCCGTTGACCCAGACTCCGTTGACCCAGACTCCGTTGAACCAGACTCCGTTGAACCAGACTCCGTTGACCCAGACTCCGTTGACCCAGACTCCGTTGACCCAGACTCCGTTGACCCAGACTCCGTTGACCCAGACTCCGTTGACCCAGACTCCGTTGACCCAGACTCTGTTGACGTTGACCCTGCCACCACAGTCTCTTCCAGTGCCTCTTCGGCCAGCTCAACCTCCTCTGTCTGTTCTGGCGGCTCCGCCCCTCTGCCTGTTCTGGCGGCTCCGCCCCGCTGCCTATTCCTGCAATGCCGCCCCATCCAGGTTCTGCAGCACCCCTTCTTGCTCCAGTCAACATTGTTGGTTTCACCTCCCTGAATGTGGGCTTTCTGGGGCTGAGCCGCTCCATGGCGGGGAAGTACTTTAATAGTTTCCCTCTGTGTGCACATGTAATTTTGGTGGTTTCCATTTTCCACCAACTCCTCTCCTGTCTTTCCATCTCCCCTGGACTAATGATCACATTCCCTTCAAACACCTGTGGATTGTCTGTAACCATGCACACCAGGTTGTTATCCCATACTCACTGTATGTATTTAAGTCTCTATTCCCTCAGTCCTTGTCGGTCACTGTATATTGTTCCCTGTTTCATGGTGCCTTGTCTCAGGTCTATGTAATGCCGTAGCTGCTTTGTTTCTAGTGTTCTGTGGTTTATTCAGCTGGTGGTTTCGCCCACCAGCTCTCGTGTTAGTGTATTTTATTATCTGTATAGCCTTTCTGTTAGCCAGGCATGCGCCTGGTTTGCGCATCTTTTGTTTGTGTTTTCTCAAATGTTTTTGTGTTCTTGTTTTGCTAGTTGGTATTCTGCCTCCTACCCACTCCCTATGTACATTGACACTACTACTATTTTTAATACTACATAGACTACTATTATTACCACTGTTGCTACTACTACTACTACTACTACTACTACTACTACTACTACATGGCTGCTAACTCTCACGCAGTGCCCGCAAGACACACACATTTTATTGGTTTCACATTAGCGTGTGAGTGTGTGAAACCAATCAAATGCGTGGGTCTCGCGGGCACTGCATGAGAGTTGGCAGCTATGCTATTAATACTAATACTACAAAGACTGCTACTACTACAACCATTATTATTATTACTACTACTAACTAATTTTTGTGTACTACTACTAATACAACTTCTATTGTTAATACTACTGTTCATACTACTACTACTATTATTATTACTACTTCCACCACAGATTTCTTTGTGTTCGGCCTGCACTCTTCTCCCCGACAACTTATCATTCCACATCACAGGTATTTCAACAAATGAGGAAGTAACTGTACTCACCCAGATTTGGGTGAAAGACACACCTGCATACACATGCAAGTATGAAAGGGACGAGCCAGATCAGGTAGAACGATGTTAAAGAGTGAAATGCAGTGAAGAGGTAAACTGTCAAACATGACATGCTAAATTCACCCCAGACATCTGTTCTCTTAAACATGCCTGCTCCTAAACCCAGTTTTCCTGTTTATTTTTACTTCTTATCACTATAGATAGAACTAGTTAGATGGTGCTTTATGCCGTTAGTTCAGGCTTATATAAACACATCATTTGAATGTAGCATGCTTAGCAAATAAAGGTGAAAACTACATTAAATATGCTAATTGTGTGACCCAACAGATCAACAACAGAAGGGAATTTATAACTCAATAAATGTCGCATCTTTCCTAAAATTAATGCATCAGTAAATAAAGACATGAAATACATATCTAATCTGACTGTCAGTGACAAGAAAGTATTTTTTCTTTGCCAACACCCACAAGTTACCTGTAATTTCAGTTAACCTATAACTAAAACCTCATGTCATTCAATATTACTATTATTACTACTACCACCAATATCAATCACCTCCAAAGAGCTTTAATGACATACAACATTCCTTCCGTGGCCTCCAACTGCTGTTAAACTCCTGTAAAACCAAATGCATACTATTCAACGTTCACATTCTGCACCAGCCTGCCCAACAAGCATCACCACTCTGGATGGGTCTGAGCTGGAATATGTTAAAAATTACAAATACCTGAGGGGTCTGTTTAGAAAACTCTCAAATGACCTGAAAACAAAGATTGTTCAACATTATGGTTTAGGGGAAGGCTACAAAAAGCTATCGCAAAGATTTTAACTGTCAGTGTCCACTGTGAGGAACATAGTGAGGAAATGGAAGACCACAGGCACAGTTCTTGTTAAGGCCAGAAGTGGCAGGTCAAGTAAAATATCGGAGAGGCAAAAGCGACGGATGGTGAGAACGGTCAAAAACTGCCCACAGACCACCTCCAAAGACCTACAACATCATCTTGCTGCAGATGGTGTCACTGTGCATCGTTCAACAATTCAACGCACTTAGCACAAGGAGAAGCTGTACAGGAGAGTGATGCGGAAGAAGACTTTTCTGCACACATGCCACAAACAGAGTCGCTTTAGGTATGCAAACACACATTTGGACAAGCCAGCTTCATTTTGGAAGAAGGTGCTGTGGACTGATGAAACAAAGATGAAGTTATTTGGTCATAACAAAGGGCATTATGCATGGCGGCAAAATAACAGAGCGTTCCAAGACAAACACTTGCTACACACTAGGGATCGACCGATATGGATGTTTTAGTGCTGATGATGATTTATTTTCATCAGCCTTAGCCGATGACCAAAACGGGCTGCCAATTTTCTTGAGCTGATATTTGGAGCCGATAGTGCTTTTGCTCCCTCAATTTCCATCATAAAAATGACACAATGATGATAACAAATGTTACAATCTCAATTTAAAAATGAACAATTATTGAGCTTCAAAAAAACTATATTTAACAAATAGTAAAAAATGGTGAGGTAGAACAAATAGATAAACAATATTTAACAAGTAGTAAAAACAGGTGAGGTAGAACAAATAGATAAACAATATTTAACAAGTAGTAAAAACAGGTGAGGTAGACCAAGGGGCAGTGCATGGTCTGCATGTGAACTGCAGCGTCTCCAGCAACACAGAGCTGCCTGTGTGGACGCCTGTCTGTAAGTAATGCCAGGAAAATCTGTGAACGCAGCAGCCGCGTATCCGCCGATGCCGATACACATAAAAATGCAAATATCGGCCCGATATGTACAGTGGGGAGAACAAGTATTTGATACACTGCCGATTTTGCAGGTTTTCCTACTTACAAAGCATGTCTGTCCTTTTTATCATAGATACACTTCATCTGTGAGAGACGGAATCCAAAACAAAAATCTGGCTAGGCCACTCCAGGACCTTCAGTTGCTTCTTACGGAGCCACTCCTTAGTTGCCCTGGCTGTGTGTTTCGGGTCGTTGTCATGCTGGAAGACCCAGCCACGACCAATCTTCAATGCTCTTACTGAGGCAATGAGGTTGTTGGCCAAGATCTCGTGATACATGGCCCCATCCATCCTCCCCTCAATACAGTGCAGTCGTCCTGTCCCCTATGGAGAAAAGCATCCCCAAAGAATTATGTTTCCACCTCCATTCTTCACGGTTGGGATGGTGTTCTTGGGGTTGTACTTATCCTTCTTCTTCCTCCAAACATGGTGAGTGGAGTTTAGACCATAAAGCTAGACCATAATGCTCTTCTTTTGTGTCATCAGACTAGGGATGTCACAAGAAACGATACTACCGAAACCTTTCGGTTCTAAAATGACAAAACACTGACGATGCCAATGTTTTGAATCACCGTAGGCACAGTTAGCAAAGATGCCAGTGTTAGCAATAGCTACCTTTGTCAGGGGAGGATAACTGAAAATAGCAGGGAAAATCTAAGCAAATGAAAAGGGCTTGCCTCCAGTTGCAAAAATTTTCTAGCTAGGTAATCTACTTCGTTTGGCAGAGGTTAATATACTGTACCTTTTTCATTTTCACACTTGAAATGGGTGCACTGCTCCCGGAGGTACTGCAATACCGAGTTGAAGCGTGCAGCGGACGGAGCAAGCCCCGTTTCCGACTCCCTGCTGGAAAAATCCATTCAAAAAACCTTAAACTAGCCAAGAAAAGGTGTGCAATGTTGTGAAAAGAAAACATGTTCATTTGTTAACTGAATGGTGTGTTACTAATGGTTTTCATGGTCCCAGCTCTCTTCAGGTCATTGACCAGGTCCTGCCATGTATTTCTGGGCTGATCCTTCACCTTTCTCATGATCATTGATGCCCCACAAGGTGAGAGCTTGCATGGAGCCCCAGACCAAGGGCGATTGACCGTCATCTTGAACGTCTTCCATTTTCTAGGTTTACCTAATTACAGACTGCGTTTGCCTAATCTCTGACGGGTGGTTGAATGTCAGAGGACAAGAAATCATTAATTTCATCGTCACCACCCCTCAACCAGTATATTTTAAGTGCACAGACTCCAAGGACAATAGACACGCAGGCTCTTACATCGCTGATGAGATGAAAGCAGTCATCAATGACCTTGGACCAGAAGGTTTCTGCAGTTGTAACTGACAAAGTTGCAAACATGATGGTTGCTTGGGCACGTGTGGAGGAGCCATACCCTCACATAACTACGATTAGCTGCGCTACCCCTACATTGAATCCTCTCCTTAAGAAAATCATGGCACTGTACACAATGGAAACACTGTGTTTTGGGAAAGAGTGACTAGCTGCCTGAGAATACTCAAACGCCATAGCAGCAGCTATTGTCAAGATAGAAAGTGATGGTGCCATCTCGTCAGATGTTCAGTGTTTGTTAACTGAGCTCAGAGTAGAACTTGGAAATGTCCTGCTCACTACCCTGCTGTTCAAAGCAGAGGAAACTGCAGTAGTCAAATGGATAGAGAAGCAACATGAGTTCTGCATGAAGCAGCTGCATACATGCTGGAAGTAGTGAAGAGATCAACAGCACTTACACTGTTATAACCACCCTGTCTCACCACCTTGGTCTTGATAAATGCAAAGTCCTTGGCAGTCTGGCAAAGTACCGAACCAAACAAGGCCTTTGGGAAGGGAATGGGATACGGCAGTCGTGCAAGCACATATGTGTATCTACCGGGTGGAAGGGACTTTGCGGATCTGAGGCCCTTGCACCTGTAGCCTCCATCATCCTCCAAATTCCACCAACATCTGCCGCCTCTGAGCACAACTGGACACTGTTTGGGAACACTCACACAAAGGTTTGCAACAGGCTCACGAATGCTAGGGTTAAAACCTGGTGGCCATCCGGGCAAACCTAAGGCTCTTTGATGCTGACTGAGCCATTCTCAACAAAGTTAGAAAGTGACACAGAAGATGAGGAGTCAGATTATATTTCGTACACTGACACCGATGTGATTTGAGTTTTCCGTTAATTTATTTGAGCAGTGAATATAACTCCTGGACGATTAAAACACAAACCAGATCTTACTATTACAGTAGTACAACATATGCTAACTTTGTACCACTTCGGGGATGCTAATTTGTTAAACGTTTCACTGTCTGATTTACTTTTATCGTTTTTTTAACTACTGTTGCGCACAGTAGAAACTCCAAAGCCCATTTAAAAATAAAAGTAATTCTAAATCAAAAACAGTAAATATGTAAAAATAGGCTTAAACAGGTAAAATACATAAAGCAACGAAATTACTATTCAACAGGCCTTATTATAAGGTTATTTACAACTATATTCTATAAAAGCTGTTTCCATAATTGTTTTGTAGACAATTATTTTAACATCTCAGGTCCGTATAAGCAAGGTAAAAACTATCATATTTTTGCACCTTACTAAAGAAATGAGCATATATTTTGCACATGTTTTATAGCATACATTTAGGTCTATTATGTGTTAAAATTGTCAATTTGGAATAACATATATATGTTTTTAAAATAAAAATATGGAAATATTTGTTAGTCTGTTTATCCGATTCATCGATGAATCAAAGAAATAATCAACAGATTAATCGATTATCCAAATAATTGTTAGTTGCAGCCCTATTGCTATCATCAACGAAAAAGTGAATTCCCAAGTTTAACAAGAAACTTTGCATGAAGAATATCTGTCTACCAATTGAAGATAGGACATCGACCCAAAGCACATGTAAATCAGCAACAGAATGGCTTCAACAGAATAAAACAAGCCTGAACTCAACTGTGTGAGATGCTGTTGCATGACCGCAAGAGACTGATTCACACCAGACATCCCAAAAACAGTTGAAATAGAAGAGTGGTCCAAAATCCCTCCTGACTGTTATGCCTCTCTTATCCACAACTGCAGGAAATGTTGGGTGGAGCTTTTTGTAGCCAAGGGAGGGTCATTCATTTACTAAATCAAGGTTTCACATACTTTGTCCACCCTACGCTGTGAAGGTTACACATTGTGTTCAATAAGGACATGAAAACACAATTGTTTGTGTGTTATCAGGTTATTGTTTTGTCTATTGTTGTGACATAAAAGAAGATCAGACCAAATGTTATGACCAGTTCATGAGGAAATCCAGGTACTGTATGTAGTTAGATGTGTGCATTAAGCTCTGGCTAAAAACATATGTGGTGGTAAATTATTTTACACATAACCGTAAAGGTGGTGGTAGAAGTAGTATTAGTAGATTTCTAGCAGCAGTACTATTGTAAGTACTATTATAGTTCTATTACATATAATATTCTTTGAACCCTGAATTCTGAAAGCTGATAGGCTTTACTACTTCAGTTGCCTTCATTACAGGTTAATAACAGCAATAAAGCACCTCAGGTCCTACGAACCTGGATAATGGCCAAATACCACAACCCTTCTGGCCTTATTGCTAAATAGCTAATAAAATGGAACAGTGTGAGGATTGTGCTGGCGTGAACTGGTCTTCACAGCAGGGAACACTGACAATAGGTGACAAAGTCACATAATAGACACTGCTTTTTGTTCCTCAGAATCCAAACCAAACACCCAGTTCAGTTTGGTTCAAATAATTTACAAATATTTCAAATATTTGGCCATCGTCTGCCATGAGACCCAGACGGGCGGGGTTTAATGTCAATTCAACTCAGATAGAGATATTATTTATAAACAGTCTTTTAACCCAGTTTTGCTGTCAACAGAGAGACAAAGTGCTGCAGCCACACAGCTGGCGAATGTCACCATGCAAACATGTTCATCCTTCATTATCAAGGAGCTGCAGCCCAAGTAAATCTAAATCAAAGGTTGATTGTTTCATAATTCTATCATTTCCTTCCACTGTCATCTAGGCACCAAGTAGAACAACTGTTATATTAGGCTATAATGTTATATTATGACCAAATAAATCTCAGCCCATTTACACGAACAGAAGAAGCTGGTTATGCCGACATTTTATCCAACCATTTATCCATTTATCTTGTTCTTGTCCAGTAAGTCATGTTGAAAGATTTCTAAATTTAATAAATGGGGGTCCAAATCCAAAAGGTAGCTGAAGATGTTTATCTACCATTTTTTATCAAGGGGAGCTGTAATATAACACTTTACTACAAATCTGTTATAACTACTTTGCATGTTAGTACACTATGTCCTGTGTACTAACATGCAACATGCAAGTCAGGACTCACAGACAAGTGGTGGGTAAATAAAATGGAATCACGATTTACAATATGAATGGCTACCCCATATCTTTCTATAGAAAAACAAAATACATATAATATATAAGTGCTCTGGACATCTCCAAAAGAAGTCAAATGCTCAAAACGTTTTGCGGGTACAGTACAGCACTAAAACTGTCACCAATCAAAAACTCACTATGAATGGTTGTATTTCAAAAAGTAGACCTGGGTTAATGGCAACAACAACAAAAATAATGTTGGTCGTGTTCAAAAGTTCTGAGAATGACAGTATTAGTCTCCACAAAGTTTACTGCTTCAGTGTTCTTCTATCTTTTTGTCACTAGTTACAATGGTATACAGAAGTATAATTACAAGCACTCCACAAGTGTCAAAGGCTTATATTGACAATTAAATTAGGTTTACGCGAAAAGTCAATATCTGCAGTGTTGACCCTTCTTTTTCAAGACCTCTGCAATCTACCCTGGCATGCTGTCAATTAACTTCTGGGCCACATCCTGACTGATGGCAGCCCATTCTTACATGATTAGTGCTTGGAGTTTGTGGGTTTTTGTTTTTCCACACGCTAGGGACTAAGGTTTGGGGATTTTCCTGGCCATGGATCCAAAATATCTATGTTTTGTTCCCCCGAGCCACTTAATCACTTTTGCCTTATGGCAAGGTGCTCCTTCATGCTGGAAAAGACATTGGTCATCTCGAAACTGTTCTTGGATGGTTGGGAGAAGTTGCTCTTGGAGGATGTCTTGGTACCATTCTTTATTCATGACTGTGTTCTTAGTCAAAATCTTTAGTACATTATTCTTTCTCCAAATGTCTTCACCTCACTGTGCATGCAGATGCACTCACAACTACCTGCTGCCATTCTTGAGCAAGCTCTGCACTGATGGTGCCCCGATCCTGCAGCTGAATCCGTTTTAGGAGACGGTCCTGGCGCTTGCTAGGAGTTTTTTGGCCCCCTGACACCTTTTTCACAACAATTGAACCTCTCTCCTTGAAGTTCTTGATGATCCGATTAATGGTGCAATCTTCTAGCAGCAATATCCTTGCCTGTGAAGCCTTTATTGTGCAAAGCAATGATGACGGCACATGTTTCCTTGCAGGTAGACATGGTTGACAGAGGAAGAACAATGATTTCTCAGACAGAGTCCAGTGTGATAAGTCGGAGGGCCTGCTTTCCAGACCACTAGCTGTCTCTATGGGGGTAACCTCAGGGTTCAATTCTAGGGCCGACTCTATTTTCTGTATATTTCAATGATGTCACGCTTGCTGCAGGTGACTCAATGATCCACCTCTATGCAGACGACACCAATCTCTATAGGTCCAGCCCGACGTTGGACACTGTGTTAAAAAACCTTCAAGTATGCTTTGGTAACATACAACATTCCTTCCGTGGCCTCCAATTACTTTAAAATTCTAGAAAAACTAAATGTATGCTATTCACACTTTGCACCTGCCTGCCCAGCAAGCAACGGGGTTCTATTGGAATTTGTAGAAAACTACAAATACCTAGGGGTCTGGTTAAGACTCTTCACTCTCCTTCCAGACCCACATGAACCAGCTCCACTCCAAAATTAAATCCAGGATTAGCTTCCTATTCCGTAATAAAGCCTCATTCACTCTTCCTGCCAAACATGACCTTGTGAAAATGACCATCATCCCAATACTAGACTTCTGTGATCTAATTTACAGATCTGCCTCGCACTCTCTCCTTAGAAAATTAGATGTAGTATACCACAGCGCCATCCGTTTTGTCACTCATGCTCCATATCACACCCATTACTGCAACCTCTACAGTATAACTGGATGGCCTTCACTACACACCTGGGGACAAACACACTGGTATCATCTTACAAGTGTCTGCTAGGCAAATCCCCACCTTATTTAAAATCATTAATCTCCAGTGCATTAATCTTTCTTAATCTGCGTTCAAGATTGCCACAAAAGCCTGCAGCTCCTTCGGCCCCCTCTCCTTCCAATACTCCGCTGCTAATGATTGGAACGAATTGCAAAAATAATTTAAGCTTGAATCCACTTTCCATTTAACTACCTTTAAAGTACTACTACCAAGTCTACTGACAGACAGAATGTACCTGTTGACTCTGCCCACTCTTCTTGGCCATTAATGCATTTTGCACACTCACACCTGCACAGCGGTCTTTGTATGTTTTGCACACTCTATTTTCCACAGCCTTGGTCACTAAGCTAGTCTTATTGTTGCACTGCCACTTTGTATTACCATACATTTACCTTTCTCTCTCAGACCCTATATCACATTGACTGTATAGTATATTGCCATGCCACTGTACTTACAAAATATCTACCTCCATATTTGTTGCACTAACTCTACAAATTCATAATTGTTTAATCTGAAGATCTGCACACTGTATTCTTGTTTTTATTATTTTATTCTGTACTTCTTTGTCGTGTAATTCATGTGTAAGTCTGTCTTCTGCACTTCAGCACTTTTATCTTTGCCAGGTCGCTGTTTCAAATGAGAACTTGTTCTCGACGTGCTTACCTGGTTAAATAAAGGTTAAATGAAAAAATGCAAGCACCACGCCCTCCTTTTATAGCTTCCAGTCTGTTATTCTAACTCAATCAGCTTGACAGAGTGATCTTCAGCCTTTTGAGCACGACTATATGTATAAAATATATATAACACCATAGAAGGATTGTTAAATACAGTAAAACGGACATGAACTTCTACATAGTTTAATGACATATTTTTCAATAGTTGCAGAGCTAGCCTACATGTATTATGTGGTGAGATTTCTAACATTCTATATCCAGAATATGATTATGGGAATTTTCACAGTGATTTGAACAGGTTTTCATTGTCTAGTAGATTAGGTAAATGTTTCATATTTGTTTCTAATTTATAAAAATGTAAAATATTTGGTTGTGAATCAAACAACCTGGTTGGCTCAATATAAAAACACTGAGCATGTTTGCAGGTTTACAAACCATACCTAAACTATTTTGGTTCATACTACAGAGAAAGGACAAGGCTTCATTGTTGACGGATGGAATCACTGACACAATTAAAGTTAACGCTTGATTATATTGATGTGTCTACGTGAACTGGATTCTCGTTAATGGACTAAAGAAGTTACACAACAAGATCAAACTCGCTTCAATAGAGCATATTGCCTTTGCAGTCGTCAGCTGTGTTTAACAGCCAGGGGAAAATGATGATTGGCTATTTCACAACTAGCCAATCCAGTTATGGGTCTTATCAGTAAGGATCACTGCCAGCTAAGTGTGGGCTACAGGTGAGGGGGCAGTGGAAAATATGTCTTTCAGACTTGGAAAGAGCTAAAGCGTGGATAGACAAGAGTCAGGGAGGGAAAGAGACAGAGGGAGACAGAGACAGAGGGAGAGAGAGACAGAGGGAGAGAGAGACAGAGGGAGAGAGAGACAGAGGGAGAGAGAGACAGACAGAGGGAGAGACAGACAGAGGGAGAGAGAGACAGACTGAGAGAGAGACAGAGGGAGAGAG
>JACXGM010034808.1:0-11865 GCA_016801145.1 Umbra pygmaea | reverse complement strand
CTAACACACATCTGTCTAAGCCCCAACTAACACACATCTGTCTAAGCCCCAACTAACACACATCTGTCTAAGCCTAACACACCTGTCCCAGCCCCAACTAACACACCTGTCTAAGCCTCAACTAACACACCTGTCTAAGCTCCAACTAACACACCTGTCTAAGCCCCAACTAACACACCTGTCCCAGCCCCAACTAACACACCTGTCCCAGCCCCAACTAACACACCTGTCTAAGCCCCAACTAACACACCTGTCTAAGCCCCAACTAACACACCTGTCTAAGCCCCAACTAACAGACATCTGTCTAAGCCCCAACTAACACACCTGTCTAGGAATAAAGTGGCAATTGTTCCAGTTTTAGCACAGTCCAAAACTCGGCCAATAGACAAAATTATAGTTTCGATTTGTGTCCCGTAGGGGGAGATGTTGAGCCCGTGCCGATGCAGTGGGTCGGTGCGCTGTACCCACGAGCCCTGCTTGATCAAGTGGATCAGCGAGAGAGGATCCTGGAGCTGTGAGCTCTGCTACTACAAATACCAGGTCATCGCCATCAGCACCAAGAACCCGCTTCAGGTAGGAACAGACTTGCGTGTTCAATGCCGAGGTCTTGCAGGGGTTTGACCAACTCAAACATGTCTTGGTGGCGAATCTGCCATGATGACAATGCGATTGATTGATTGACTGACTGAAAAGTTAAATAATGTTTCCAACTCAGAAATCGCAAAATTGAAGTTTAATTTGAAAAATAGTCAAGTTAATCTTTAAGGTTAAGGTAACATTTAGAGCAGTGGTTCTCAATCCTTGTCCTGGGGACCCACAGCCTTCCCACAATTTTGTTGTAGCCCTAAACTAGCTCACCTGATTTCACCAGCCAAGAGCTTGATGAGTTGACAAGTTGATTCAGGTGTGCTAGCTCTAGGATACATCTAATACATGGAATGGCTGTGGGTCCCCAGGACAAGGATTAAGAACCACTGATTTAGAGTAAGCTTCGGGTTTAGGCACAAGCACAACTTTTCGTCAAATGTCTTAAAGCATTTGACCAGTTTTAAATGCAACCACTGAACTCTGCATTGAGTAGGTGTAACTTCAGCATATACACAGCTATAGCAAATAATGTTATAACCAGCCCAACGGAGACCAGACACTGTTGTTTCCAATGACTAGGTTACTGAAAGTAGTGATCGGAAGGAGGTGAGAAAAATCAAGCACTACTAGCTAGCACATACCCCAATTTTTCCAGTAGGGAACACTTACTCTGTCGTGTACAGAAGGACTGAATATGTCCGGCCTTCTTTATGAATGATAGTCATCTCTACCATAAACATTGTATACTTTTGGAAAAGAAAACTGTACTAAGATTCAATGTTTAATTGATGAGAAATTTGACAGAATTAATGAACATTTCTGTCTTGCTGTAGGTGCCCAAGTATTTGAGCATCTTCTCTTGCCAGCACCAGTCCCTGAATCGCTAGCCATGACACTTTTTTAATTATTATTATTATTATTAATTATGTTTGGGCGATTCAGGGTCTGGCTTCACTTGCTTTAGTTGAACCTTTCTCGTTTGTCTCACCGAACTGATTGACTGAGGGGGTTGGACAACAGTGTGTTGAAATGAAAATAAGCCAGAGAGATGGAGAAAACAACAGCAGCAATGCTAGCAATGGAGGAAATGTCAATAGCTGATAGCATGGATGTTGCTATTGCAGCTGTTTAAAAAAAATGCTAAGAGTAATGTCCCTAAAACCACAGCAGGAAATCGCATTGAAGGCTTTCAAGTAATATATAAAAAACAGTCAGTAATGTGACAGTTGGTGACAATGCTATCAACAGGTGTTAGCTAGTTTGTTTTCATTACATTACCCAGTTGATGGTCAAGTCAAAATGACGTAAGACTATTATGATTGGTTAGGAGATGAGGACTAGGTCTTTGACAACAGCCATCATGTATAATGGCTACTATGGGAGTTATGGAAGTAACTTCAGACTGAATAATGGAGTGAGGCCGATTGTAATATTCAGTTCTGATTATCAGGCTACATTTTCTCAGCTGGAGGAGTGCAAACAGCTACCGGATGCTTCTGATTTCTAAATCTGCTGGGCCTTCTGGCCCCTTTTTCCATCTCTCCTGCTATTGTATTCCTAAACATTTTTCTCTAGGACCCACAAGTCTGCATTTAATATAATTTATGATATTTTTGTTATATACTGTGAAATTGCATATTACATATACATTGTGTATGGAAGAAATCATTAAACATTGTTTTACATTTTTTTTATATCAGGTAATAAAGTTTTTACAGCAATTGCAAGCTAGTTAGTTGGAATGATAAAATTGTTCTGTTGTTAAGGCGCAAATTCTACAAAGAGCACCTTTAAGTGTACCATTTAATATCGGCAAAATGTCATTATACTACACCCCATTTTATATTAATTTGTATCAATTCTCAACTAAATTATTCAGAATTTACATTAACAGAAAGCGATTTCATTATTTCATAGCAAAACTTTTACTTTGTAAACAATAACTTCCCAAGCCAAGTTTCTTAGACTCCCTGAGTTTGTAAGATCTGATCTCTGAATAGTTGATTTCTGATGGTCCAAATGGAAATGAGAAGTCAAGCTGCATTAGGCAATGCTTCCATCACTGCTTTGTTTTTGGATGAGAAGGGACGTTTGTGTTGCTTTGCCTCGGCTTCACTACTCCCTTGTAGTGAGTCTAAAGCACAATCCTAAATGATCCACTAAACCCTAGACCAGCCCTATTAAACTCTGGCCCTGCAAACCAGTTTCACTATGTTTTTTCATTGCAGACACTTTAATCATGGACCTATTTAGACCTGGTGGGCGCAATTAATGATAAGGCAGAACAGAAAACAAGCAGGTTCTGGTCCTCATAGGGTAAGAGTTGAGTAGACCTATTAATTCATCATCTGAGTTGGATTGACAGTATAAATCTGCTAGTAATGCATCTCTGCCTTGCCCTCTGATAAGCTAGGTGTAAGATTCACCATATTACTCAAACCCTTTCAGTCCTCATTACAGCTAGGTAGGCCCAAATGGACCCAAATCCCTGTGCACTTGTAAACATCAAACTAGTCGAGCTGAAATTGCTCATAATGCACCAGGATCACTTTGCCATGGCAACGCTTCCCTGAGAATCACCGTCAGAGGGGAATAGTGACAAATTGGTTACATTCCTTACAAGTAGTTCACTTGATTTGATCAAGAGTTCATGACTTCAGTCTCCTTCAAATTCGAGTTCACACATCTTTCTGCCCTAAATCATTGCAGATGTGTTGCAATATATTAGTATGAAAGATTGCCAATTAGGAAATATAGAAATAACAAGCCATTCCTTCTGTTCTCTCACCCAGTGGCAGACCATCTCCCTGACGGTGATAGAAAAGGTCCAAATCGCTGCAGCAGTCTTGGGTACCCTGTTCCTTATTGCCTCCATCTCCTGGCTGGTGTGGTCCTCTGTCAGCCCCTCTGCCAAGTGGCAGCGCCAGGACCTGCTCTTTCAGATCTGCTACGCCATGTATGGGTTCATGGACCTCGTCTGTGTGGGTGAGGATGGCACACAGAGGAGCTGTCGCTCTTCTCCATATCCTTCCACACTGACATTGGTTTAATGTCAACAGTGAAAAGGTTTATCCAGAGCAACTTACAGTACATGCCTGATTTCATCCATTATATACCTATATTGTGATTCAATTAGAAATTGTTTTTTTACAGGGGAAGGGAAGGTTAAAGAGGGTTAAAGAGCCACTACAAATTTAGGATGATTGGCAGGGCTATGATGACATGACAGATTGTCCTCCAACACTTAGTCAGCATTAGTGTTCCATCCTTCTCTTCTCCATATACAGTACAGTAACTAATAATTTGCTCATTGAGCTCAAGAACATTGGCTTTGAAATGAAACAATGATTACAAGGTTAGAGTACGATGTCAGCTTTGAATTCATATACTACCACCCGTATGAGAATCACAGCCTTATTCATATTTAGCACCCCCCATTTCTAGGTACCAAAAGTAATTGGACAGATGAGAATAATCTCTTCCTCATATCGCATCATTCCTTTGCCTGGTGCCTTCCTACTCCTGTCTGTTTACCCACTTAATCACATCTCTTAAGCAGAGCAATATATCGTTCCACAGACAGAGCTCTGGAGGACTCCCAGGTTGATTAATGACATGACAGTATTTCTAACACCAAATCTGTTCTCTCTCTGCGCGTCTTTCTCCAGCCCTGATCATCCATGAAGGTCCATCTGTGTTCAGGATTTTTAACCGCTGGCAGGCCGTCAACCAACAGTGGAAGGTGCTTAACTACGACAAGATCAAGGACACTGAGGACCACCAGAAATCAGTGTTCACGCCCAGGCACCTGGCCCTGCCCAACTCCAGGACAAGTGCCGTGCCCGGGGCAGGCCCGGGGGATGACATGGCCTCCCCCTCCACATCCTCCCTCATGGCTGCTGTAGCCGCCTCAGCACCAGGCTACACAGCCACTGTCCACCCACCAACCGCAAGCCTGGCGACGGCGCACGACTCAATGTCGGAGCAGAGCAACGAGGAGCCGGGGTCTCTGCTGGACCACCACTGTGCGTATAACATCCTGCAGCTGCTCAGCCAGCACCTGAGGGCCACACAGCACGAGCCCCGTGCCACACAGATCCAGGTGCAGCTCCAGCCAGCACAGCCTGGCAACAGCAGCCGGGAGCTGGTCATGAGAGTTACTACGGTCTGAGGCTTCAGCTGAGGCCTACCTTCACTTCTGTTTACAATAAAGGGAGATGCAGACACCCATAGCCTCGTTTTGGAGTCTGAATTGAGAACAAGAGATGTAGACACTGCTGCTGTAGATAGATTTAACATAAAGTGACTGAAAACTGAGGGAAGAAGACAAAGCACAAGCGAGGAGAAAGAGGGAGGGGGGAGGTGAGGCAGTGTTAGAGAGGGAAAGAAAATAGAGAAAGGGAGGGCTAAGAGATATGCCACATTCCTGTATTTTGATAGCACTAGTGTATTAAAAAGACACTTAGGTGAAGATAAAGGGATGTCTGTAAAGCAAGTCCATGTACTGTATATGCGTGTGTATCTACAGTGTATATGTATACAGCTCTGGAAAAAATTAACAGACAATTGCAAAAACAACAAAAAAATCTTTTTATAGTTTTTTTAAGGTTTTACTGTTGATAGGTATGCGTTTTAGTAAAATTTACTTTTTTATTCCATTAACTAGTGACATAATTTCTCCCAAATTCTAAATTAAACATTGTCATTCAGAGCATTTATTTGAAGAAAATAACAACTGGTCAAAATTACAAAAAAGATCCAGTGTTGTCAGACTTTGAATAATGCAAAATAAGTTCATAATCATTTAAAAAAAAAAAATATTAGTGTGTTAACTTCAAATCAATATTTGGTGGAATAATAATAATTGTATAATAATAATTAATGTCTTTCATGCGTCTTGGCATGCTCTCCACCAGTCATTCACATTGCTGTTCGGTGGCTTTATGCCACTCCTGGTGCAAGAATTCAAGCAGCTTGGCCTTGTTTGGTGGCATGTGACCATCCATCTTCCTTTTGATCTACATTTCATCCAGAGCTGTATATATAGAGTATATATACACAGACACACAGAATTATTCATTATAGTTATCTGTACAGAGTTATTGGAACTCTGGGTAAAGATGTATAAAAAAGGCTATGTAAACAGTGGTCCTCTTCAAGGAAGATTTCTCAGTTTTATTTAACTTAACAGGATTACTGCCCTACTAGTGTTAAAGCCTTTTAAAACAATTTATCAATACAAAGATACTTCAAATTCATTTTGTTCATACAGTTTCCTAAGTGTGCAAATAATTAGGTTGATAAAAATATGTATTTCTTTATTCAAGGTGCAGTATGAGGACTTCTGCGATTAACAAAAGCATATTTTAACCCTATAGTATGGGTTGGATGTCTAAAGATGTTTATAGATAAGTGCATAATCTATTAGCAACATCTCTATTATACCTTAGTTAGCCATGAATTCCAAATTAGTCAGCATATACATGTACTTGGCACAGTACATCATTTTCAGGTGCCCTGTCTGTCTCGACAGCACCGCTAAATTACAACCAGTGGCCAAAAATCAGACTATATTTCAGAAGAATTCTACCTCAAAATAGTGATTGCTCTCACGTTGACCGTAAAGTCAATATGATTATTTAAAAAAACATCCTTGTTGTTTATCTGGCTTATATTGTGAAGGACCCACTTTTGCCACCAAAACAGCAGCCCCATACACAACAAACTGCAATGCACTGTGTTCTGAGACCTTCCTATCAGAACCAGCATTAACTTAAGGAAAAGCATTGTGAACTGGTGACAGGGTCATGGGCAGCCAAGGCTCATAGATGCACGTGGGAGTAAAGGCTGGCCCATGTGGCCCGATCCAACAGACAAGCTACTGTAGCTCAAACTGCTGGAAAATGTAATGTTGGTTCTGATAGAAAGGTACAGACCACACAGTGCATCACAGTTTGTTTGCGAATAGGGCTGCAGTTTTCGCAGGCAAAAGCGGGACCTACACAATATTAGGCAGATACAGGATGTGATCTGAAACGAGATGTGATTCGGATATATAGTGATCTTTCTTATCATCTTGACAAAATCCAGGATGTGTAGATCTATCCAGAGTGTATATGTATTTCTGATCACCTTGACAACATCTAGGATGGATAGATGTTTGAATACTATGATGACACCTGGGCTCTTGAGTGCAGTACACAGCAGTGACACCTCCCAGCTGCTAATCACAATGAAGACTCACACCTTGTCCTAAATTGCACCTGTTCCCAAAATAGTGCACTACATCTGACCAGAACCCAATGGACTCTGGTGGACAGAAGTGCCCTTTATTTTACAGAATAGAGTGCCATTTAGGTTGTCAGATTGAACAAAGCACATGGAAACTTCCTCTGCATCCTCAACCGTACTGAATGGTAAGACGTTGAAAGATGATTTCCCTCAGCTAGGACACAGGACCACAGATAGCCATAGACATTCTTTAAACCAGTAATATAACAGCTCTGCATCTTCACAGCCGTAACAAGAGGAAGGATATATCGTAACTTGTCTCCAGCAGTAAAGACCAATGAGCAGGAATTAATGGGATGATTGGCACAAAGCCGGCCTCTCTGTGGTAAGGTTCAGTCAGCCTGGTAAAAGTTGCTTGCTGTCTACAGTTGCAATCAAAATTATTCAACCCCCATTGCATATCAGGTTGGTATTGTCAAAATGTAGACCGTCAGCTGTCTGCAATTAACAAATCAAACAAAATCAATTGAAATAGCTCAACACAACGAACGCTTCACATGGTTTTCCCAAAATTAACTGCAAATGCAACTGATAATGACTTCTCCATTCCAAAAATTATTCAATTCTGGCAAGCATCTTTAGTACTTAGTAGAGTACCCTTTTGCTGTTATAACCTGCCGCAAACGAGACGCATAGCCAGACACCAGCCTCTAGCAGCGTTCCTGAGTTCCATACTGGTCATATGACTGAATCATTCTGTTTTACTATTAACCTACAAAGCACTACAAGGACTTTAAACGGAAGGAATAATCTTAGCCCATTCCTCAAAGGCAATGGCATTTAGTTCAGTTATATGCCTGGATTTGTGTGCTGCAACTGCCTACTTCAAATTTCACCAGATTTTCTGTAAGGGTTTAAGTCAGGTGACTGGCCACAGTAGCATCTTCCAGGACTTCTGCAACAAAGCCTTGGTGGACTTTGAGGTATGCTTGGGATCAGAGGTGTCATGCACCCATTTTCTTTGAAGGGGGCACAGTGTGCACAACACACGGAAACATGTGCCCACAAATACAGATATTTAAAGGCAAATCCACTTGAAAAATCTGTTTCAATGGGCATGACGCCTCTGCTTTCACTCCTTGTCCTGTTGGAAGGTCCAATGACGCCCAAGCATCAGCTTTCTAACAGTTGCCATGACATTTTCTCCTAGTATTTCCTGATACTTCAATTAATCCATCTTGCCTTCCACATGCTGTCAGTTTCCTGTGCCAGATGATGCAAAGCAGAACTAGAGCATCACAGAGCAACCACCATGCCTGACTGTGGGTTGTGTGATCTTTTGAGTGTACGCTTCTTCCTCCAGACATACTGCTGATCCATCATGCTGAAAGTTCCAGTTTTGTTTCATCACTCCACAGATCAGAATCACAAAACCTCTGTGGCTTCTTTATATGATTTTGAGCATATTGGAGCTGGCTTTTCTTGTGCTTTTGGGTCAATAGTGGTTACATCTTAGAGTTCTGGCATGGAAACCTTCTGCTTTTAGTACGCGCCTTACTGTGCTCATTGAAACCTCTGTGCCTGTTGCCACCAAGTCTTGCTGCACATCTTTTGCAGTCACTTGAGGGTTTTTCACAACCGTCCGTCTCAGAAATCTGGCCATTGATAGCATTCTGTTTCTGCCCTGTCTAGGTAGTGTTACCACTATTCACCTTAAATTTGTACTTACGAACTATGCTTCCAACTGTGTCTCTGGGAACATTCAGTGCCTTCGCTATCTTTTTGTATCCAGTTCCTTGTTTGAGAAAGGCTAATGATATCTCTTAACTTTTTGGAATGTTTTTTGTCTTCACATGCAGTCAAATGTGACACTCAACAAACCCCTAGCCAGTTCAAGTATTTCACTTGTTTCAGCTTAAGCACACCTGGTTCAACTAATGAAGCCCTTGATTCCTGTTTTGCATGTTTGTGCTGTTGTGAGGGATTCTACTCATGGGGTTGAATAATTTTGACACTGGAAAAGTCATTTTGAGTTGCATTTATTAGTTGGATTTGTGGAACCACTTGAAATAATTATTTGTGTTGTGCTATTTCAATTGCTTTTGTTTGATTTGTTCATTGCAAACAGCTGACAGTCTACATTTTGACAATAAACCCAATTTGCAATGCGCGTTGAATAATTTTGATTGCAACTGTATCAGGTGCACTGAGAGACCATGTCGGATTTTGTTAAAGGAATGTAGTTGAAGCTCCAGCTATCGGTAAAGTGTAGTCATGTTTAACAAATGGTAGTTTTGAAATTGATTAAGGCAAGTAGTTTGAGTGAAAAACAAGACTATATTAGGTGTTGTTTGAAAGGCATAATGATTTTTTGATCATGATTCTTTTAAAATGCTTCCTAAAATGTTTTGGTTGTGAAGAAGCCTCTTATCAAGTGTTCATCTGGTCTCCATGACAATGACGCCCAGCAACCTGCCTAAGACCTCCTGAGCCAATCACAGTGCTTGGGGCAGAGGACAAAACACATTTTCAGTCACTGAACACTGAACAAAGGGGACATATTTTGTTTACGTTTGTATGTGTTCAAGAAGAAAATGTTATAAATTTAAAAAAGTATTTGATTATGTGGTGAAGCTTGGGTGTATCTTCAGTCATTCACACTGTGTACTTAAACATCTTTTATTACAAAACTATTTCTCAAAAAAATGAACAATAATAATGGATTTAGTTAACCTTCTTCAAATGAAATCATTTACCAGTTCACATTCCTTAAAGCTTTCTAAAGTTGTATTCTAACCTCCATATTGTACTAAGGCATTCCTGACCAACATCCACTCATCCACCCATTTAGCGTCACCTTCTTATTTCACACCGCTCATCCCCACAGTATCTTTTAGTCAGCTCATGTGTGGGATGATTACACTCACCAATAATACTTCCGCAATTTAACTTAGAGGCACACAAGAAATCATTGGAGAGTGAAGTAGCAAGTTAGAAAATCCAATTTATCTATCACAAATACTTGGCAGCTTTATGGCAATTTGCACTGCCTTGTGCTGAGGGTTCTGGTCAAAGACAAAGAAGCTGTAGTCAGACTCGAACCAGACTACCAGCTTGTTCTGCAAGGCAGCGACTTAAAGGCATTACAGAGGTCTTACAATTTAAAGGTAATTAGATACTAATGACCACAGAGGTACAAGTACTCCCTAACCACAGATCTGGAGTCAAATTACTCAACTGCTACAAGGCATCGCTTACTCTTCAAGTTCCAGGTGAAAGTGGCGCAAATTGTGACAGGTGATTTCAATTTTGTATTTTTTGGGGGGTTTTGAATGTACTGCTCATATGACTGAATCATTCAGTTTTACTATTAACCTACAAAGCACTACATGGACTGTAAACGGGAGGAATACATGGTGAGCCTGAAACGGTGGGATGACATCATGGATCTGGTCTCACTTCAAACGTAGGTCATTGGTAGCCAGGACAGTTGGTGCAGTTTTACGCAGTTTTACAAAACTGCGTGATGGTAACCAGGGTTTGAATCCTGGTCGCGGCATTCATAAATGCCACGTCTTCTGTCTAATAAACTTGGGTTCCTAGTTAAAAGAAAATGAGTACCACTGGTGTAGAACACACAAGTCTACAGGCATAGACACTGCACTAGAACCTATATGGACTACGTTCAATTATGTCTTTCATCATTTTGTTAGAAGTCCATCCTATATCCACTGTTCTCCAAATGTGGACAAAGTAAGCGATTATTAGTATGCTAGACTTGTGACAAAAGCCATACCCCCTTTGAATCAGCTCTGGATTGTTAAAAGGAAATGCATTCAAACAACATGCTCATTATTGTTTTATTCAAGTCTTGAACAAGTAAATATTAATTTCCATCCCTTTTCACATTTACATTGGGATCCAGCGCTGAAAACCTTCATTTGGTTGGTGACCGATGGACGAGGCAGAAGGACCGTATTAATATGGCGACAGGAGGCACGAGAGGACGGGGGGACAAGGTTTGAAAACCAACCCCCTGCCAAAGCCACAAAATGTATGGTCAAAAGAATTCAGAAACAAACATTCATGTCAACACATCTCGCTCTTCAATATTAGAATGGAGATGGGCTCACAACTGGGAGGTGTCTAACATCTAACGCACAACAGCGCTAACAAGCTCACCGCAATGAAATGTGAAGTGTTACATAACACATGCTTAGTGACATGTAACCTAAGGTGATTCTGCATCCTATGACAAACCAGCAAACATGTAGACACGCAGACCAGTAGACACAATGGCAGAAACACAGACACGCAAACGGACACACACAGAGAAAGACAGACGGACAGACAGACACACAGAACCATAGACAGAAGGTGTCATTCCAAAACCATTCAGTGATATCTGCAGTCTAACACAAGAATCCTCTGAGAGGTTGAAGGCACAGGAGTGGTTAGGTCCGTCATGACATCCATCTTCCTTTGTTCAGTTAATAATCCGTATTGTAGAGTCTCCGCAAACCAGTTCCAGAGCCCAATACTGGAGGGTGAATTTAAACAGTACCACAGGAACAGCGAACACCCTCATACCAAAACAATGACAACTCCGGAATGTTCCATCAAGTCCAATAGTGTTTTTCAATTTCTTTTTGACATACTTTCACCAAGTGGAAATCCAAGCCAAATGGTCTTTCTCGGCCGACTTACGAACCAATATCTTTGCAATATCACCCAGCATTCCGAGGTGGCAGGTTCCTACTCCAGCTCCACCAAGATGTCTCCCTCTCCCACAGTCTCCCCAGGTTTACAGTAGACACTCTTCACCTGACAAGAGAGAACACACACCTGTAACATAACCGCACAGAACCACAGGTGTCCTCTGGTGGGGTGTGTAGTCTGTCTCAGTGTCTGAGAGTGTGTGTGTGTGTGTGTGTGTGTGTGTGTGTGTGTGTGTGTGTGTGTGTGTGTGTGTGTGTGTGTGTGTGTGTGTGTGTGTGTGTGTGTGTGTGTGTGTGTGTGTGTGTGTGTGTGTGTGTGTGTGTGTGT